>RJWM01012767.1:0-55480 GCA_004363535.1 Dasyprocta punctata
TATGTTTTGCAGTGAGAACTACATCTGCTAGGGTAGCACACCTGAATGCTGGAGGAGTTTATCTAGAGACTACTGAATTTTCAAAGCTGTAGCCAGGGTTCAGGGAACCATAGGGCGAGTGCAGTGCCCTGGAGCCATGTTGCTGCCAGGTGTGAAGTGGCAAGGAGACGGGACTGGAGCAGGTGTGGTTCAGAGCGCTGCTTGACAGGAGCCATGACTTTGCATGGAGAAATGAAGCTGTTTCGGAGACGTGGCTGAGAAGGAGCAAAACTCTGACCTAACTACTTCCTCTTACCTATTTCTCGCCAGTGCTTGTCATCAGCCCAAGCCAATTGGAAACCACTGGGCAGGCAGATTAACCTCCTATGGTGAAAAGCAAGGTGGAGAAGGAGGGAGAGTAGATGGGGTAATGGGAAGCATCCAGCTCAAGGACTGTCATGCAGAAGAAAGCCCTGTGCAGGTACATAACACCCAGTAATTTTCTAAAATTGTTATTAGTAGTGGGAGACAAAAATGGCTGTAGATGGCAGAAGAGGAAATTAACATTTTTGCCAGGGAGGGAGGACCTAAGAATATTCATAGAGAAGGTATGCTTTGAGTGTGGCTTGGAATGGTGGAGGAAATAATAACAGGAAGAACAAACACTGACATGGAATTTACTACGTGCATGTTCCATTCTGATTACCTTACATGCATTGATTTGGCTAATTCTCATATTTATTAGTAAATGCTACTCTTATTCCCATTTCACAGGTGAGAAATTGAGGCAGAGAGAAGATAATTCAGCTGAAGTAAAGCAGTTTATAAGTAAAACAATCAAAATTTGAGCTAAGTTTTTTTTTTTTTTTTTCTGGAAGGACTGGGGATTGAACCTAGGGCTGTCACACTGAGCTACATTCACAAGCTTTTTTATTTTTTCTTTTGAGACAGAAGCCCCTAGGTTGCCCAGCCTGGGCTCAAACTTGTGACCCTCCTGCCTCAATTTCCTGAAGTGCTGGTTTGCAGGCATGTATCACCGTCAGATCTGAGCTAATTTTAAAAGAGGAATGGGGACCTGGTATTTATTTTTTAGGTACAGAGCCGAAACAAACATTTAGAGGAAGTAAGAAATCATCTAGATGGGTAGAGTGTGGCCTTTTGGCTGGAGGACAATAGAAGACAGTCTTGAGAGGGAGTTGAAGACAAAATATTTGAAGGCTAGAATGACAGGCTGAGGAATTTGGCCCCAATTCTTGCAGGCAATGGGGAGCTACTGAGAATTTCAGAGAAGAAAAAAGCAGTCACAGCAGAGTGCCAGGAAATTAATCTGTGTGCAGGGTGAGACTGACAAAACAGGGAGCAAGTGGAAGCCAGGCGACCAGCTAGAGGATACTGCAGGGGTCCAAGCACCAGGCAATAAAGGCTTCAGTGAGGATTACAGCAATCGAGATGGAGGCGAGGGGCACTGGAATTGCACTTAGAGGAAGCTCCACAGTAGTTGGGGACTGATCAGGTGGGCTGTCAAGGGTGGCTGGACAAAGAGAAACATGACAAGTAATATAGGATCCTGGTGACAGGTGAGTAATTACATCAGATGTACATTCAGCCACACTTAGTGTGCATGTTGTAAAACAAAAAGGTGTGTGTTCTCCAGTTACAGCACAAATACCGTGAAGTTGCATCACCTTCATATACCAGAATCGGTTGCAAAATAACAACACATTTCACAATTTGCTCCTGGCAGATTCACTTGCGAGTCTGGAACAGGATGGGGTGAATTCAAGGACTGTTCCCCAGGGTGCTGAAAGGACAAGTGTTGAAGATCCTGTGAGCTTAGTTCTGGAAGAGCTGAGAGGATGTTTGGTTGCCCAGCGACAATGCTGCCTCCACAGCAGCCTGGGGTTTCCCACAATCCTGGATGCATCTCATTAAAAGGAAAACGGATGGCTGACACATTTTCTGAAGTGGCATTTTCAGTGCCCCAAGTCTTGGTATCTTATTTATAAGTGGCACTTACAAAATACAAGGAGAAAGGAAAAAAAGGTGGGGAGGAAGAAAGATCTCTGGATCTTAAGCACAGGAGGAGTTGATCTTGACGCTTGGTTTTCAGCTTGTCTAAGAGATGGGGGTGCGAGCCTCCTTGAAATCCACCTGAAATGAATTAGCCTGAAGTAAAAGTAGGTGTTTATCTCAAGTCATTGCCTCAAATAGCTGACTACCTGTTGGAAGAAGGGTCTGATCGATGCAAACCAGAGCGGCCGTGCGTGAGCGGTTACACAGCGGTTAGTATTGATCAGAGCCAAGGGCTGCCGATAGGAATGTGGAGTGAACTGACAGGCAGAGAAGAGGGAAGGAGGAAACAGCCTTCGCTGGTGGCAGCCGTACAGAGGAAAGCCGATAAAAAGTCAATTCCACTTAACTGAATGGCTGCTAACTAAATATTTTGGGGCCAGAGCCTTCCCAGGTAGCAGCTGGAGCATCTCTGTTCCGGAACTGAGACATCAAGCCAGCATGGGGCATTGACAGGTGAGATCCCAGGCCCTGGCCATGGAGGCAGGAAAAAAGGACTCCTCACTGGAGGGGTAGGTGGCTCTAGCCTCAGCTGGGCTGACCAGGGCATTGCAGGGCAATCTGTGACCAGGGAGTGCAGCAAAGGGAAAAGGACCAGGCTGGAATCCATGACACAGTCTCTGATGAATTAGTTCATTCCAAACTCTGATGCTTTTGTCCATTTATAAGTTGTGAATTCTACATGGAAAGCTGAGTGATGGAGATGCTGTGGATTAGAACTTGAATGTCTTGGTTCCCAGCCTGTGACATCACTGGGAGGTGGGGACTAGTGGAAGGAAGTTAGGTCATTGGGGGTGTGTCCTTGAAGGGCATGTAGGTACCTTGGCCCCTTGTCTCTATTTGCATCCTGGTCACTATGAGGTGAATACCTTTCTTTCTCATGTGATTTTGCTATAATATGCTGCCTGGCCACAGACCCCAAAGCTACGGAATCAACTGACCATGGGCTAAAACCTCCAAAACAAGCCTTTTTTTTCCCCCCTTCATTTGAAGTTGTTTTATCTCAGGTACTTCTTACAGTTATGGATTTTGACTAACACAGTGGATCTTATACACATAGAAGGTGAACAGTGCCATACAAGGATGTTAAGGGGCTGGCTTTGAGGATAACCCTAACTCGACCTCTAAACCTCTTTGAAGCTACCCACATTTTACCTACCAGAGTATAAGGCTGTGAAGTCAGCTTCAGCACAACTTATTTTCCTGAATTTCAGTGCATTTGTCAGGACTGTAATTCTCTTTCTTGAATTAAGTATGACTATGTAATTTTGTTGATCAATGAAATCTAAGAGGTGAAGTGTGTGTGGCAGATTAACTAATGGTCAGCTTGTAACACTCAGCTGAACTGAATCAGCATGGTGCTAGGTGTGGAAGGCCCACATTAGGGTTGTTGCCAACCACACAAAAGTACAACTAGAGGGGACGATGTTATGCTGCTGATTCTCTTGGAGAATTTTGTCATGCTGGCTTTCCTGATACAAATTCAGCTGTTCTCATCATTGGAGGAGCTCGGGAACTCACTGTTGCTGAAGATGAGTGCAGTTCTCTGCAGGGGAGCTCTGGTCCTTATCTTGAATGTCATTTCCTGGCTCCAGTGCAGATCCCTCAGCCTGCTGGCACAGATCCTTCATTTCACTGGCGCAGACTTTCTAGCTTCCACCACTGACCTTTGGGCCTTCCCAGTGCAGATCCTTGATTCAGACTTGCATGAGACATTGTCGTAAACTCTAGGCCTCCAGTGGAACTTGTGGAAAACATTGCCATGGGCTCTAGGTCTTCAGCAGGACTCATGCAGGACATTGCTGTGGGATCTAGGCCCTCAGCTGCATTTTTGGTCTCTAGTGTATGGACAGATTTCCCGCACTCTTCCACATTTGACTTTCTGGGTAAATGTTATACAATAATTCTATAAATTATGTGTCTTGTATTAAATCCTTTTGCTTGTAAACCCTGAGTACAACAGTGTGCCTTCTAGATATATGGACTTCATTGCTGGTGTACAAATGTACTGATCTTGGTTTACCATTACTACTCAGACACTTGTATTGATACAGATTAAAAAAATTTTTTTTTGAGATTGTCTCACTATGTAGATCAGGCTAGGCTTGAACTCACTGTGTAGCCCAGGTTGGCCTTGAACTCATGGTGATCCTCTTGCCTTAGGCTCCTGAATGCTGGAATCACAGGTGTGTACCACCACTTCTGGTAGTCGTATTAATAAAGAGGAATGAATTCTTCTGGAATGTTATGCTTATGCAAAGCAGTGAATTTTGTGACAGTGAGGAATAAACTTTTATGGTGTGACATTATTGTGTTTTGGGGCATATTTTTTAGCCAGAATAATGGAAAATTTGTAGACTGGTACAGGGAGATTGGGTTTTAGAATCTTGTCTTTATCAGTTACTGGTAGTTGTATAGTTTATCCCATTGCTTAATATATGCAAACCTTGGTTTATCTATGAGGTGTAATAAAAAACCATGGTGAATGATTACATTTTTAAAAATTGCATTGTCCTTAATCCCTTTCAAAAGAGTCCCCCGTGCTTTGAATACCCATATCCCATGGTTCTTGCTATTTCCTGAAGCAGTTCTGAAAATCTTTTGTGTCTTTAGTTGTACTGTTGTGGCTGCCACGATGTTTTGAATCAGTGCAAAACATTTACTTTTCATGGTCATTTTGACTTTAGGTAAGACCCAGAAATCACATGGTGCCAGATGCAGTGAATAAGATGGATGAGGACATACTGTAATGTTTTTATTTGGAAGAAATTGTTGTAAACATTTGAACTAATTTAAGACATTGAGTCAGCTACAGAAAGATGCTCACTAAAGAGGACTTCCAGAAATGCTTCAGAAAGTTGCAAAAGTGGTGGGTTAATTTTTTTTGAAGCAAGGGGGAATATTTTGAGGGGGATTAATGGAAGTATATATATATATATATATATATATATATATATAAAACTAATCAATTTAAAATTTTTATTTAAACACTAACCATATTTTTTTATCATGTCATGTATATAAAGTGTGTAAAACAGCAACAACAATAAAAATTACCCTGTATTGAAAGCTTATAAGGCGCAGGCATGGTAATGGCTCTGCACATATTAATGTGTAATTCTCAAAGCAACCCTATAAAGACTTTATTATGCTCATTCTATAAAAGTGGAATTTGAAGTTCAGAGAATTTGAAAGAATTTCCCTCAGTCACACAGCTTACGCATGACAAGCAGGGATTAAAACACAGACTAACCAAGTTTAGAGTATTTTTTTTAACCATTTTTCCTATTTTGGCTCCACTTAGATATTTCATAAATAACAGTTCTTCTAGTATAGTATTGAGAATAAATTCTCTGATTCACACCCAAACATATTATATGAGAGAAAAAGAGAAATGTGGCTAGAATTCCTTTTGACCTTTTAGCATTTTATACTCCCCCTGCCCCTTATAATCCTCTGTAGGGTTTGAGCCTATCTGTACTGTTCTTCTCTAATTATTCTCCAAATTCTGGTTATTTCTAATGTTCCAGATCAATTTTCAATTCATTTGTGATACAAGCAAGGGGACTCCTTGTTATCAGAAGAGGCTGTCAGAGAAATTGTTTTGAGGAATTTTTCGAGTACAAAATGGGCATAATAACACCCACCTCACTGGCTTGTTATAGTGGATATTTTTCATTTTTTAGAGCAGCACTTGCTAGGATCTAGACATGATGATTTGCAAGTTTTATATACAGATGTAGACAGATAATATGAAAGAGAAATCTGAGGCTCAGGGAATTTAAACATATTTCCATAAGTCTCTCAGCTAGAAAAAAGGGTGGGAAGTAGTTCAAACTATGACTTCAAAAAGTTTTTTTTTTTAATCTATCCCATTTTGTTCCTCCTAAATAGAAAAATTAAGATTTTTTTGGAGCACAACCTGGCACATAACAGTAGCTCAGTAAATGATAATATTTATTTTGATTCATTCCTAAACATGGATGGAGCATCTACAATGTAGTAGGGAACGTATTCCAAGAATTCCTTAAGGAATTCTTCAGGGACACTTGAAAACAAACACAGAAGGAAATCATATCTTGTCCATGCTGCTTTTTAAGATATTTGTGGACTGGCTGCAGTGCCAAATCCTTCGAAAGCACCTAGCAGAGCGAATCCTAGACCAAATTCAGGCAGGCTGTAGGGAATGGAGACTACTTTCACCATGCTGGGAGTTTCCTAGGTGAGTCTCAGTCCTCCTGAAAGGCACCTTAGTCCCATGTCAGGCTGCCGGTGACCTGGACATCTGGGCTCATCCTCTGTGTGACAGGAGCCCTTGGAACAGGGGTATCACTTATAATCACATCCAATCTTCCCAAGGACCCTCAGAATGAGCTGTCCCATAGAATATTAGTTGTCCCATGTCGAAAGCTGGCATAGACCCAAGGCTGAGTCTTTTGGCTCTATACCAGGCTGTGTATTCCTTATGACCTTAGGCATGGGAGGAAGATGTTTCTCCTTGATCATGATTAGAATTTATCTGGACCTATCTGTAGGTTCCATGCAGCCCTGTGAGGAGGAGAAAGGGTGCTCATCGCTCATCACTGGAACCTCCGTGAGAGCCTTAGGAAAAGGGTGTGATGCTGGTAAGACACCTGTTTACTTCATGCCTGGCACCATCTCACATCTTCCCCACCTATTTCCAAAGGGGCTGTCATGGACCCAGATGACAGATGAGGAAACTGAGTCTGAGGCCTTAAGTGACATCTAGGGTTGGTCCATGTTTTCTCTGAGCCCTTTTGAGACCAATTCACAGTTTTGCTGAGTAACAGCCCTTCTTCGAAGCCCCTTAATGAGGGGACCCTTGGTGCTCTCTGCTTGTCGAATGCTCGTTATTAAGAAATGCATTCCATTTATTGATACGTCGATGTATTGATGGGAGTGCACAGACACTTGCATGTGGGAACACATCTCTGTGCTCAGGCTTTTCTCAACCAATATTCTGGGTATGTGCTGAGGGCAGTTCTCAGACTATTTTGAGTTTTTGTACTTAACGCTTGGCAACTTTAATAAACTTCATTCCTTTAGGTAGTAGGCTTAATATTTTAAGTATGGTTTTAATTACCGTCCTCTTCATGTTTAAGGCAAAACCAGGAGAAGAAGGCAAAACATCTAACCTATGAGCACTGCCAGGAGCTCCACTCTTTCTGAGGACAAAGGCCAGGGTTCCAGAATCCAGAAGCGAGGGCTCTCCCCCATCTGTGTCTCAGGCCATGGACACGTTGTGCTGAACCCACTTTGATTTCACCAGGTTGTCTTTTTCCTGCATAGGCTGTAAACATTTATCTTTGGACATTCCCAGAAATGTTTCTTATAGAAGGGATTAACTGTTAGTGCATTTAACTTCTGAAGGTGAGCTCCTCAAACTTAACCCACATAATTAAAGTGGAAAATTCCTGGTGGAGGGGGAAAAAACCTTCAGGGAAAATACCATGTTTGGGAAGAGGGCTGGACTCCTGCAGTCGCCAGAGACAGCTCTGTGTTCTTGGGTACTTAATTATATCCTATCTTGCTCTGCACTCTGCTTCTTTTATCTTTTTAGGCTTAACTGTGCGTCAAGATGATAAGCAACTTGTGGGCAGGGATTGTGATGTTGGAGTAGACTGAGAAGTTTGTTTTATAGTATCATTTTTAAACATTACGGCCATTAAGTTTTAGTGCAAAGAATGTAAGGAAGAAAATAACAATTAAAACAACAGTTTTATAGTTCATATTAAATCCTCTTGGAGGTAGATTTGAAAATTCAATTATAGTAGATCCCCTCCACTTGAGGGGCTAGGTATGTTCCGAGACCCCTAGTAGATGCCTAAAATTTGGATAGTACAAACTGCGTTTATACTATGTATTTTCCCAGACATACATACTTCTAATAAAGTTTGACTTATAAATCAGGCACAGTGGTTGGGTATGGTGGCACTTTCATGGAATCCCAGCACTCTGGGAAGTTGAGGTAGGTGGATTGCAAGTTTGAGCCCAGGGTAGATAACTAGTGGTATCTTGACTCCAGACGGGGGACTACTGTAACACAGAAAAGTACAAAATGAAAATTCTTACTATCTTTACTGAGTGAATAATCATAGTTTTTGTCCTCTCCAAAAACTATTACTGCTAACATTTTTTAATCATTTCCTGCATCAATTTAAAAAGTATATTTATGATCTAATCTTAGAGGCACGTAGGAGTTACACATTGTTTATACTGTTTGCTATAATGCTGGATTTTTCACTGTTGTAGATCTGGACATTATAAGTATTTTATGCTTCAGATATTTCTTTCTTTCAGAGAGATTCTTATTTAAAAATGTGAATGGTAGGTAGAAATATTAATATTAAATGCTTGTGATCCTTCCTTCTCCAACTGGAGCTTTGTGCCTGAGCTAAAAGTGCCAGTTCTGGAGTTAGACTATCTTGGTTCCAATCCAGGTTCTGCCCCTTGCTCTCTCTAATGAACTTCCCTGCTTCAGTTTCTCCATCTGGAAGGTAGGAGTAATAGTCGTACTTGCTCCCAATGCTTGTTATGAGTGAAAGAATACATGAGAAGTGCTGAGAACAAGGCATCACAGAGTAGGTCTTGAAAAATGTTAGCTATTATACCTGTAATATGTCATTAATACTGAAATAGAAATGCTTTTTAATGCTGCCCTTTCTGAGTACCTAATAAATGGCAAACATTGTCCGTCCAACTGCTTTGTGTACCATGACTCATAATAATCTTCCATACACTGGTAAGAAGTAGGTTCTAGTAAAAACGATCCATTTTACAGAGGCAAAATCTCAAAAGGACAATGGAACCTGCTAAAGGTCATGCAAGTATGTTTCACAGGCCAACTGGACTTTGAGGGCATGTGAGTCTGATTCTTTCTGCTGGGCCGGCTAAACTAGCACAATTGTAAGAGTGGAGTGCAGAGACTTCTAGTCCCAGAGACGTAGTCAAAGTGTAGGCTGACTAGGTAACAGGAGGGTACAGGTGGGAGGGACGCCTGGCAGAGAGGAGGAAGACTGGCAGTGGGGTGAGGAAAACAATCAAAGGAGCTCTGTCCCCAGTGGGATTTTTACATAAAGCCAGCACAAGATCTGATTTCCTTTGTGGCCTCCCAGTTGCCTGGGGCGTGGAGTTGCTGGAAGCCAGAGGATCCAGTCCTAAAACCAGGTATTCCAGTTCTACCTTGAATTCCATGACTGTGGCAACTCATGTGTTACTTCGAAAGCAAATTTCCCCTTCTTTAAAATGGGGATCATAAATCCTGGCTCACAGCCTTGTGGGGCTGTTGTGAAGCTCAGTTGGGTCAGTCTGGGGATGTTTAAGTGCTTGGTTAACTATAACACCTCACACAAAGATGCAACATATTGTTGTTGACTTGCTGCAGTGAATTACAAGGGGGTACACTTGATACAGTAAAACAGATTTAGTGACGACCCCAAAATGCACCTCCCTGGGAAAGAGTTTATGGTGCCAGAGATCCTAGGATTGTCTGTAATCAATTCAAGAACAGGTGGAGGACTTGGGAGCCGTGTGGATGAGCAATATATCATTATCTAGGTTCATGATAGCAGGTTTGAGGAACACACCGTAATCAGCCCTCTCTTCTCTGTGTACTTCTACTCCTAGCAATTTGGGGCAACTTGGGGGCTGGTTGGTGTCCTATCTCAAGAATTGGTGTTTGTCCTGTCTTGTGGTCTGGTCTGCTACAGGGCCACATACCGCACGGAGACACAAAGCAATCGACAGCATCCTGGCCATTTCTTATGGATCCAATATCCTGTGTCTTGGTTGTATTTCAGGCCAACTTTTTAGTGAAGTGGATCAATGCTTGAAGCACATAATGTAACATGATTTTTCAAGAGTTTGATTAATTGTGTCATAGTCACAGCCTCAGTTCAGGTTCAACCTTTTAAAAGTTTTATTATTGTATAAAGTGATCAATCAGGGAGAGAGAAAAGATAGATGCTCCATGTTGGCTGTATCTCCCTCTCTTCTTTGTCAGCAAGTGTTGCTCTCCTGGTCAGCCCAGCTGGGTCATTGCGGAGATACCAGGGCTCATGAAGACTTACGGTGGAGCAAAACTGGTACCAACAAAGAGAAACTTTAGTGCTCCAAGTGGTAGTCATGCTACCCTGGTGCTGATCAACC
This sequence comes from Dasyprocta punctata, assembly GCA_004363535.1. Taxonomy (NCBI): domain Eukaryota; kingdom Metazoa; phylum Chordata; class Mammalia; order Rodentia; family Dasyproctidae; genus Dasyprocta; species Dasyprocta punctata. Next base: position 10,219 of record RJWM01012767.1, read on the forward strand.
TTGGCCATTGTGTGGTGGAAGGAGATTAAAGAGATTCCTAGTTCTGCATCTTACCCAGAGACTCAGATGCCATTGGCGTGAGCAATGTCTGGGACCCTGAGGGTTTTACTGTGAAGCCAAGTATTTTTGTGTCGTGTGATGGCTGCCCCAAACTTGTATGTTGAAGTCCTAAGCCCCTATACTTCAGAATGTGACTGTTTTTGGAGATAGGAATTAAAGAGATAAATCAAAGTAAAACGAGATCATATTGGTAGGCCCTAATCCAATATGACTGATATCCCTATAAGGAAAGGAAATTGTCACATACGAAGACCATGTGATGTCATTGGAAGAAGACAGTCATCTACAAGCCAAGGAGAAAGGACTTAAAAGAAACCAAACCTGCCAACGTGGACACTGTGGACTTCCAGCCTCCCAAACCATGAGAAAATAAAGTTTGTTATTAATCCAGTGAGTCTGTGGTGCTTTGTTATGGCAGTGTGAACAAATGACACGTTCAGGATGGGAATCACTGGTATGGGGTAAAGTAGCTAATAACAAAACCTTTAGCTATGAGTTTATTTGGGGGACCCATCTCTTCAAGTTTCTGCATTCTTTCTCTTCACAATCTTCTCTTGCATCTGTTCCTGCTGGATTTAATTTTTACTCTTTTCAGGAGGACCTGTTTTTTTTTCCCTCTCTTTCTCCAAGTAAGGACCTGTGTTTTACTGTGGAATTTTTAAAGCTAGATTTCTCCTCCTGAGAAGGTAGATGAAATGCATTTCTAACCATCAATCACTGTAGTAAGAGTCAATATTTATTATGTGCCAAACTCTGTTCTAAGTAGTGTCATTGTTCCTGTCTCTGTTCCTGTCTGTCTCTCTCTTTTCATTTCCTGAATCTTCTCAACATCTTTAGGAGGTGGGCTTATATGAGGAAACTGAGGCACAGAAGGGTTGGGTATCAAGATCTTGCAGAAAGTCAATGTTAGAGCTAGGATTTGAACCCAGGAAATTTGAATCCAGACACTGTGATTAGCTGTTTATTACTCAAAAGGCCTCAGTGATACCTGCTAAGGTCAGAACGGCTTAAGGGTAGCTTTGTTTTTCTAACGGTAGCTATCGGGACTACTTCTCAGTAATTTTTCTTTTTTAAATCCCCAAGGCAGTGCCTTCTGTGTGAAATTTTACTGTTCCTAGATATAGTCATCCCTCAATATAAGTCTCTTACAGAAAATAGTGTGGTATTTGCATGTAACCTAGGAAATCCTCCCATGCACTTTAAATCATTTGTAAATTACCTATGATACCATATACAATGCAAATGGTCTATAAATAGTTTCTGCACTATATTGTTTAGGAACTACTTCTGCATGTGTTTAGTACTTTTATCCCTGAATATTTTTGATCTGTTGTTGGTTAAATTCACAGATGAGGAGCCCATGGGTGCAGAGGGCCGGTTTGTGTTGATCACCAGCGTCAGTAATAACCATGTGACTAGCTCTGGCTGCCAATAAAATGAGAGAGGAAGTGATGTACACTATTTCTGAGCAGGAGCTTTAAAAACCATGGTGTGTATTCTCTTCACCCTTCCAGTATGAGAATATTCTGAAGGCACTGCAGGGTTGTTCCCCTGGCCAGGTCTCAGAATACTGTAAAGATAAAGTGGAAGAGAGATACAACAAACCTGCTAATGGAAAATATATCTTAGTTGAAAGCCATTGAGACTTAACAGTTGTTTGATATTGCATCATTACTTAGTAAAAACTGACTGATATACTCTCTGGATATCATTATATTTAATCTGAAATACCAGGAATACTGTAAAGATAATGCCTTTATATAATCAATAAGCAAATCCTAAATAACCCATAAACGACAATATAGTTCAATCCAAGCAATCTTTCAAAAATGGTTTTCTACCTTCTGCAAATATTTTTTATATCTCTATCTAGCCCCATCTCAAAAGGCAAAGAGAAAGTAAGCATTTGCCTAGCTCAGTATATCCAGAGTTTGCTCACCAGGCCAATACTTAAAAAGAGAACCAGTGAGAAAGACTGGAGCATACTTAAAGTTACTTTAGGTTTTGAGAGATTGGATAGTATGGAAGAAGAAAAATAATGTGTTATGCAGATTGGAATTAGACCCTCTCAGGGTTAGGATTCATATCTATATGTCCCTCCAAAGGGTTGTGTAATCAGAGGTAGGGCTTATCCGAGGTGGCTGGATCTAGGATGTGATGCTGAGATCAAGGATGTGATGCTGGGATTGATTCAGGGCCAATGCTAGGAATAAGGCTGCCCCACCCTGGCGTGAGTGCTACCCAAGTGTGGCTAACCTGGGAAGGATATAAGGAACAGGAAGAAGGTCATTTCTTTTCACTGCTTGCTACCTACTTTACTGTCTTCTACCTGACATGAACTGTTTTTCCTCTGCAATGCCCATCTACCAACCCATCCTGCCTTGAAGCCAACCATGAATTGAAATCTCTGTAAACTGTGAGCTACAATAAACCTTCCTCTTCTCCTTCCCCTTCTTCTCCTTCTTCTCCTTCTTATTCTACTTTTTCTTGTTCTTCTTTTTTTGTACCAGGGATCGTACTCGTGACCTTTCGCTTGCCGGGCAGGTGCTTATGCCACTGAGCTAAATCCCCAGCCCTAAACCTTTCTTCTTTAATCTTGTGTGTCACATATTTTGTCTCCACAAGGAGAAGCTTAACAATGCATATTATCTATTCCATGCTTTACACCCTGTGGGCACTTTTAGTTCCCAGATACTTACTTGTCTCTCCTAAAGGTTTCAAACTCATGGCCTGTAGTTGAATGTGGCATGTGGAAGAGTGTCATTTGATCTGTTCTAAATGTAGCATTCTAAGTACAGGTGTTTGGATCAAATTAACTGTCAGTGTTAAAAGTTCGAGCTATTTCACATAAAAAAAATCAGTATTTTAATCTTTTCTTGTGAAATTGCAAGTCCTGGTTATTCTGGGCTTGGGGATCATAAGCAAAATTGAGCAGCAGCTGCCCCTTAAACTGGGCATGTTTGCCATAGACCTACCTCTCCCGATTGCTTTATACTAGGCCCATGTCTCTTATTTATAGTCTTTGTTTAATCCATGTAGCCATTTGAGTTTGCCAGAGTGGGATTAGCTAACTTTTTTCTTTCCTACTTTCCTTCTTTCCCTTTCTCTTCCTCCTCCTCCTCTTCCTCCCTTGTCTCCTGCTTCTCATCATTCTCCTCCTCTCCTTCTCTTTCTCTCCTTATTTATTTCATAGAAGGAAGGAATTTTTTTTGGAACCCATTCTTTGCCACTCTGGGAACATCACTCTAAGCTTTGTTCTTAGTATTTGGAGTGACCTTAATTTGACAGTCTAGTCCTTCAAGTTCCAAAGAGAGCAGCTCTAAACTATGACAGTTCTGAGAATGGAGGAAATAGATGCTTTCCTTTGAGAATCCTATCTATGTTTGTCCGATGGATTCTACTAGACAAATTCGCACACTTGTGTAGCTAGAAGGTCTTAGAGCTACATAAGCCTCCTACCCACTAGATAATTCTGTTGCTTAACAAACCATAACATCTTTGATTATATGGAGAATCCTAGCTGTAAATGATTTGAAAATCATTTTATTGTTTTCTGTTACAGAAATTCACATGTAGGAAAATTGTGGAACTGTTTTGAAATTTCTTTATCCTTCTAAATGTAAAATCACTAGATAGCTCAGCAATTGTACACCCTAAAACATCAGAGCTAATGAGACCTGTGTATGCATTGCTTACACCCTTTCAGGAGAGAGCCTGCCAAAGCCTGCTGTATACCATCAGGCAGCACACAGGCATTTCCAAGGCACCAGTCTGTCTTCCATTTTTCCTACACTAAACTCATTATCACACTATTCTCTCATTGACTAAAGCTTCCCACCAAGGCATAGGGACTGGAAACCCAGAAAAGGGGCCATGCTAGTTGCATTGTAGAGTAAGGACATTGAGATATACAGTGTGGTTCCCGAGTTCAGCAATGAATCATCCCCAGAGTTCTTATGCCAGCATTTGGTTCACTGTACTTGCCTTCTAAGGAATTAAGAACAGGCATTTTATTTTGTTTCCATTTTAGTTTATTTGAAGGTTTTATGATGTCTTGGTTGAGTGGCTCTTGGGACTCCCAAATAAACATGCTCCTTTTAAAAATGGCAAGTTGTTTTTATTTATTTCTTTTAGGTGCCCAGTGACCTTTGGGTATATTAGGCAGCCCTAAATTATAATTAAAATAATTGCCATGGTCCTAAAACAATAATAGATGTTTAATTATACAAATGCCAAATTAGGATGTCCAGAACATCTGTTTGAAGGAAGCCAGAGTAAGCATGGAATTTAAAAAGTTATCTTTGTGGTAATATGACCAAAGAAAATTTCTAACAACAGCCTTGTTATTATTTTTTGGCTTTGTTTTGCCTTCCTATAAGGCTGCTCAAATTCTGTGTTTACTGGATTTGGGATATGTGGAAGTATCCAGTTCTTCAGCTGACCTTTTTGTGATTTTACAGACAGGCAAAATGAATGAAATCTATTTGTCACCTGAGCATATCCCTTTGTTTTCTTGATTTCTTAATAATTTCTCATGTCCATGGACACAAGCAGTGGCCACTGATATTGTGTTCCACTGGCTGCAAAATCTCAGAGCGCTCTCAAGTCCCTCTAAGACGTATCTCTGCATTCCTCCATCTGTCATCTTAGCTCATCGTTCTCTCCCAACTGTTCTTAAATTAAATGACTACGTCTAATGGGAGATTTTCTCGTGAAAGCTTATGAGAATTTGTCCAAAGACAAATTAAAACATTGCAATGTAATCACCCAATTCAACTCGCTGCTTGGCTGGCCCCACTGCCTACATTTACCCGAAGGAATTCATCAACCTTCATGTCCCATACTGAGGAAAGCAACCAGGAATAAAACTCATTGAAGAGGAGTCAGAATCCATCTGTTTATGGGCAGTGGGTCAGGGGATGAGGTGTGTCTCCTCTAGCTGCAGAGAGACCTATATGTTTTGCAAGGGCTTTATAGAGTAGGGCAATAAGTGGTGGGGGGAGGGGAAGTGAAAGAAAACTAATATCTAGTTTTACTACATCAGGGCAGAGGGTTAATCTCAGTATATAAAAATCCCCATTCTCTCCTCCACTCCACAGGTGAATGGATAAGATTTCCTGCAACTGTCTCAGGTCTCTAGAGCTGTTGGGACTATTTAGCTTGACTGGTAATTGCCCTTTTATTCTTTTAGTACTCCATTGATTGAATGGGACAGTGTTTTCAGCAATTCTAACAGGAATTTATTTGTTTTTTTTTTTTGTGGCACCGGGGATTGAACTCACAACCTTGTACCTGCCAGGGCAGGCACTTAAGCCACTGAGCCAAACTCCCAGCCCTCAGGAATTTATTTGGAGGAGACAACTGGACAGCTGTGACTTGTGCTAAGATGTTCACTGGAGTATTGTTTGTACTATTACTGCCCACTAATAAGGAGTTAAATAAATGGTGATGCATCCAACACTGGAATGCAAGGCAGTCACTGAAAAAGAACATGGAAATCTACAATTCACTGATAGTGCACGTTGTGGATAACATGTGTACTGTTGATATCAAATAAGACACTTGTATGGGTATACATAGATAAAAGGCATCTGATAGGATGAAGTCCAGGTTCACAGTGTTTCCTTCTGGGTGGTAGAATCTTGAGTGATTTTAATTTTCTTTATACTTTCATAAACTGCTTACATTCCTCAAGACATTGCATGTTATCTTTACAATCAGAAAAAAGACTTAAAGCTAGGTTTATATCTAAAAGCAAAAAGAACAGTCTTGGGCAATGGCATTTAAGTTGTGCTGTTTTCCTAGAGCCTCCCAGCCCCACAATGTCCCAAGACACTGAATCCTGGAAAGAAGTTTGGCGAGGTCGTGATGGGACTAGGGAACCGGCTGCCCCAGTGATGCTGCAGCCTTCATTTCCCAAGTGGCAGCAGTGCAGTTTGATAATTGTTTCCACTGGCACACTTTTCTTTGGATCAATGCTTTCAGTTCATCCTCATATCATTTTTGTAAGGCAGAGAGGGACAGGGAATATGAAACCAAGTTTGCTAACCAGGGCACCTGAGACATTACAGGCTGTGGAACTCAAGAGAGACACCATACTGCTGAGACCCATGTGCTACTCTTTGATCTCTCCTCAGTGCCTCTTCTCCTCACCCATAGGGCTTCTTTTGTAGAAGTAAGACAGAAGAGGGTAAGAAGAACCCTTTTAATAACTCAAGAAATGACTATAAAATCTGCATTTTTGTGCTTTGGGACATTCAAGAGTTGGATTCTAATCCATATCTGAAGAAAGTGCTCACTAAGAGGACTGGGAAGGCCACCAGTGGTCTAGGTTCCTTCTGGTGCTGCTGCTGGGCAGGTGCCCTGGTGAAATTGGCAGACTGGGTTATGGTCTCAGCTCTATTATTAAGTGCTGCAAACAAAGGCAGAGGCTACCCAGATGGCCCTCCGTCTTTTTATACATAAAGGGCACGGGGAGAAAAACCTCAGCTTTACCTGTTCCAACATACCACTTGTCACATCAAGTGACAGAACAGATATGAAAGTTCTCATCTCTTTGACTTCTTCCTGACCTTTTCAAGACTCAATTGCTCCAATTAGAATGTATTCTTGTAACATTCTATTACTCATGTCCTATGTCTCCATGTTTCTATATCTCTAGCAAAGCAGTGAAGAACAAAGTTAAACATGATTCTGGCTCAGCCGGGCCTGGTGGCGCACGCCTTTAATTCCAGCACTTGGGAGGCTGAGGTAGGAGGAGTGTTGTGAGTTCGAGGCTGGCTTGGGCTACAACGTGAGCACAAGGCTGGCCTGAGCTACATAGTGCAACCCTGCCTCAAAAAACCAGGGCTGGGAGTTTGGCTCAGTGGTTTAAGCATCTGTCCTGGCAGGTGTGAGGTTGTGAGTTCAATCCCTGGTGCCGCAAAAAAAAAAAAAAAAAAAAAAAAAAAAAAAAGATTCTGGTTCAACCCAATGCCATGTGCAAGACCTAACACAGTAGTTTTCAATGTTTCTTGACTGGTTGAATGTTTGCTAATGGGTCAACAGTTCAAATTACCCTACCAATGAGCAACATTAGAGATGGCCACGTTGAAACCTCCCATAAGTTAGAATTGTGTTCATACTCCACAATACACTATTTATTATCCATCTTAAAGCCTCTCACTTTCTGAGATTGTTAGAGTATGTGGAATAACAATAATAATCAGTGACATTTGCACAATCATTTTGTGCCAAGCATTATGCTAATTCATCCAAATAAATTTTCCCATTTAATTCTACCAGCCTCCGTTGGAGGCAAATACTGTTATTATTCCAGTTTTCTAGATGATAACTCCACGGTTCAAGAGGAAGTTAGCCCACGCACAGAGAAAATTGTTCTTGAACCCACTTCCACATCTGTGCTCTTGGCCTCTGTCTTGGTGGTAGTCTGGAGCAGATTTCAACCAAAGGAGAGAGTTGTTGAGTACCTGTTTATTTTTATTCTAACTTAGAATTTATACTGAGTTAGCTTCTTGCAAATGCTCTTTCGACCAGCCGGTGCTCAACTTGTAACACTGAACAAGGCCACAGTGAGGGCTCAGACAATATCAATTTGTGTCTGGAGTATCGGCTCAAATGTAGTCCTTCTCTTTGTTTCTTAAATGTTCCCAGTTTTTGAAAACTTCCCTCTTAGTTTCCTCTTAACCAGTGGAGTGACAGAAACTCGATGCCGACCACTTCATTAGCCGATGACCTTGTCCCTCTGGCCTCTGCCTGCTTGTCCTCCTGGGCAGGTTGCCTTACGTCATAAGTCCTTGTTAAAGGTCAGGACCTTTGAGCCACAGCACTGGCTGTGTTGTTTTAATACATATCTAGAGAAATCAGGCCTGTCAGATCACATTAGGTCCTATTTATGGACTGTACTCCAATACTCATGGTGGAGATGAAATGTTATCTTTGAAATACAATCATGACTAGTTCCCAGTGAGTATAGAGAGGGGTTTATACTCCATCAGTGAGGCCCTTGTAATCTCTCTCCTGTCATTGGCAGGGCCACCCTTTCTGCTGTGCAGAGAAAAATCCTTATAAACAAGTATATGGAGCAAGTATTGTGGTGTGTGATGAATAAATGCTACAGGAGCTCGTGGTAAATTGACACATTTTTCCTGCTTGTTGTTGGTATGGTGATAAAATGAAAAAGTTAATAGTGACTGTTGAGTGAGTGCTCCATGGCTAGCACCAGACTAGGCACTGTATATGCATTAGCCAGTTTGATATTCATAATAACTTGTAGGGTAGGTACTATTGTTACTTCCATTTGATGGAGGGAGAAATTGAGGTTGGGAAAGGTCCAGCAACTCACAAAGGGATTAAGTATGGAGTTGGTAGAGTCTCCAAATTTGCTTGGAACCATAAGGCTGCCATGATTGTGCCCTGATTCTATTTGGAATGAGGTTTGGGGTGATGTTTAAAGAGAACCACAGTGTAATTCCTCTCCCAGGGAGGGGGCCCAAAGAGTTCCCTTGACCCAACAGTAGATTTGTTTAAAAATTGAGTCTGGGAACAAGCCAACCTTTTTTTTTTTTTTTTTTTTCTTTCTTCTCCAGGATTGATTTTAAGTTCATTCCCACATCCCGTGGGAGTCTGGTCAGACAGATCCCTTGACAGAGATTAGAAATAGCTCACATAGCCTATTTTTAAGGAAAATGTGATGTCAGAAAATGAGGCAGAAATGGACACCGAGAAGCAAAGAGAGCATACAGCAGGAAATGCTCAAAGATGAGGAGTGGGAACAGAGATAACACCGGTGAAGACAGGCAAGGCTGGGTAGAGCTGGGTATTTGTTTGGTTTGCTTGTTTTTGTACCTGGATGGCATCTTCCTGTCACATCCACTGTGTTTTTTCCACAGAAAGCTCAGCCACAAAAGGTAAAGGCTTAGGTCCCACAGCAAGCTCACCTTTCTAACTAGAGAAATATGGCCCGACAAGCACAGAAACACCCGCTTGCCCTTTCTGGGTACCTCAGGCAGAATGCGGAGGTGTCTAGTAACACTGCAATTTCCTTTGAATTTGGTTTTGTTTGGTATCCTTGTCTGGCAGGTTAGTCTTTTTGGCTGTGTTAACTCACCTGGTATAACATTTTCTTTCATTGAGAAACAAGAGAGCTGGAACTCACCTCTCTGATTCCGGCAAAGCTGGACACCATCCAATCGTGCAAGGCTAGACTTCTAGAGGCTGGAAATTGTATCTTCCAAGCTAAGGAAGAGAAGAAAGGACAAAAACACTGGTGGGGAAGTGTTTGGTGAACATTTATTCATAGGCTGCTTAGCAGATGATCTTCCCATTCCCCTTTTACTCAATTTCCTTGGGTAAGGTTTCTATCTAGGGTGAGAATTTATTAAAGTCCTTCCCATGTTGGCCAGTATTGCCAGCAAGTCAGCACAGTTACCTGTATCCATCTATGTTACTAACATTGTAGAAAAGCACATTCTTCAATCAGAAAGGGAGTTTTTAAGGATGTAACTCAGGGCAGCCAGCTCCAAGATGGCATCTGTTATTGATTAGAAATCATAGACTGCTCTAAGATGAACTGAAGAAATATTGGTAGAGGAATCAAGAGAAGAATGAGGAAAACTGAAAGTGAAATCCAGTGTTGATTTAAAGTGACTGTAGCCTCCACATTTCTCCCCAGCCACGACATTTCTGCCTGTCCATCCCAGGAAAAGGATTCAAACAGTGTTAACTACTGAATGCTTGTTCGCTTTCCATCCCCTTTCCCTGGGTAGCTGCGGTGAGTTGGCTGCCTAGATGGAGCCCTGAACCTATCCATCAAGTCTAAGGAAGAGAGAGTTAGAAAGGCAAACATTATCTGGAATCAATATCTTTACAAATCCAAAGGAAACCCCAGCTCCCGAAGGGTTAAGCTAGGGAAGGAAAAGCCATCAGGCTGTTTAGTGAGCTAATGTTTTTATTGATGGGGGGAGGCCTTTAAGGCCCTAACAGGAAAAGTGGGGAAAGTGGCAGATTGTTTGGCTGGAGAGAAAGAAGGGAAAAAAAACATTATACTCCATGCTCTTTCCTACTCCCTATATTTAAAACCCTGAAATCCATCTAATGTAGGAGATGTCCCATAACCCTGAATAATATTCAACCCAAGGTGTTTTTCCTCTCTCCTATCCACCCCCTTTCCCAAGTGGAATCCACATCTTCCCCTAACAACTTTGCTATAATGCACATCTTGGGCTAATGTCTGCACTGCAGAGCACATCTTAATTTAACAGCTGTGTTATAAAGCACATCTCAAGCTCCCATTCCTAGGATAATCCATATTTCAACCTAACTACCCTGGCATAACACTTCAATCTAATTCCCCCACTGTAAAGTACATTGCAATCTAACGCCCTCCTATAATGTACATCTCAGTCCATTATTTTGTATTTTGTAAGCCATATTTTGATATGTCTTTTCCATTAAGTCACAGAACTGTCTGGAGACAATGGCTATCCCTGCGCTGAAAGCTTCCATAGTTCTTACATCGTCCTTCGTGACAGGCTGCTGATGGATATGCTCCTGAACTTTCACCTTTGCCATCAGGGGTTCACCTCTGGCTTGTTTCTGTACTTTGAGCCTTAAGCATCTTGTTGGGCACAGGGGTGACCAGAGATCCCTGCACAGTCCTGACGGGCCTTTGCTTGTGCTAACCAGCAGGGTGGGCCACCTCAAAAGATCAGAGTCTACCTCAGGAGAGGGCCATGGGAGGTCAATGTCAGGGTCAGGGGTCAGGGTGTAGTGGCTGGCTAATAGAGTGTAAGCTAAAGCTGTTGTCAAATTGCTGGACTAAAAGACAATGGCTGCCTCCTGCTGAAGACCTTACCCTGGGGGAGGGGGGCTATTGGCTTTATTGGAAAACTGCCAGTCTCCAGAGGTGATGGAAGTGGCTGATCACAGCTAAAGACTGTTTGATTGTTGATGGAGAGCCAGTTCTGTGGTTGGTCCTCAACTGCAAGGCCTGTAGAGCTGCTTATTGATGACTGAGTTTTCCACATATGATGGATTTGTCTTCCGACTCACACGCAGCTGGATTACCACTCAGTTGTAGAGGTAGACTGTGGTGGTTCTGGGACATAGATTATTCTGGAATTGATAGCTATGAAGGCAATGTTGTCACTGACTCCTGGGATGGCACCAATTTCTGGTGGCCAGTCCGATGGGGCTCACTGGTTCTTAAAAGAAAGCCAGTCTAAAGTGAATTGAAAATAAATGTAAGATGTTCATCAAGTCTAAGGCATTCGTATGAGCACTAAAGAAATCAGGAAGTGTAAAAATAAGAGGTAGATCTGCACATGGTAATGCATACCTGTAATCCCAATACTCAGGAGTCTGAGACTGGAGCATTGCTATAAGTTTGAGGCCAACCTATGCTACATAGTGAGTTCAAGACCAGCCTGAACTGCATAGCAAGACCCTTTCTAATCAAAACCAAACCAAACCAAATCAAATTGAAAAGCAGGCAATAGAAAACAATGTATAGAGATAAAAATGATATTTATATGGATCATGGAGGATCATCAGCAAACACAATCCTCTAGTGCAGTCTACTTAGACAAACAAGAAATGCCCAGAAATCATAAATGGGAGAATAGTTTATCGAAATTGCAAGGTTACTGCCTCTTGTGTTATGCCTTGGGACTCTCAGGTAGAAACGGTTGTACTAGGATTTAATACCTCCAGTTTAACTGAGAAAATGTATCGTCCTGGAGGAGAAAAAGGAGATTACGAAGTGAACTTGTTTTTTTTCTGGAGAAGAGTAGACAAAGGGTGACATTAATGATCTTCCATCAGAGTACTGGTAGGACAAGCGATGTTACTTTGGCCATGTCAGTATGGTATGATAGCACACGGTGAGACTTTAGTTTTACTTCTTTACTCTAGATACCACTTCCCCTCTTTAATCTTCAGTTTTCTTTTTTTATTAAAGGGGATCCACTCAACGCTGTTGCAATGGGGATTAATTCAGGTGTAGCACTATTTGTTAGCAGAGTACCTGGTTCAAAGTTTACATTCGAAACACACATTTGTTTCCTTTTTCCCTGAAGCATGGCATGGGTTTTCTGATGAGGGGTGCTAATAAATATGGGGTCTTGGATGATACGTTTTCTCTTGGTGAGTAAGCACTTGATCTGGGTGGTGACTGAGACAAGAGTTTAGTAAACTGTGGCCTGCAGGTTAAATCTGTTCATTTCTTAGTTTTATAAATAAAGTTTTATTGGAACACAGCCACATTCATTCATACCTATTTTCCATGTCTCCTTTGTACCACACCAGTACTGTTAAGTTATGACAGACAGTGTGGCCCACAAGACCTCAAATATTTACCATCTTTATGGAAAACATTTGTCACCTTGGACCTATGCCAGTCAAACACTTTCTCCCCATTATTTAAAAGTAAAATCTTACAAGAAAACCCAATATGTAAAGCAGGTACAAACAGCAAATATTTCTGCAGGGATGTGAACTTTTCCCTGGCTGGCACAAATACTTTATGAATGGTAGAACTTCTGAAGCAACTTCTACAGTTCCATAGAGAAATTTGAGAGCTATAGACTGGATCATCTTTGGATACTTCTTTAAGGTGCTAGAAACTCAGTGATCTCTTAAGAAATTACAGAAATGGCAAAGCAAACCTACCTACTTCTGGAAAATCTCAAGGTGTTTATTTTTACTAAGCATAAGAGATGAATAGGTTTCTTAATCCTCCTATGTTTCTGTCTCATTTATGGAAATGAGGGTAATTGTATTTACCTTACGATTTATTGTAAAGATTACAAGAGGTGTCTACATCTCTATATATCTCACTCAATATAAGGCCTGGCTCATAGTACTCAGGAAATGTTAGTAATAGTGATATTTTACTTACATTAATACTTTGTCCACACAGCTATTAGCTGTGTTATTATTATAAAATTATTATAAAATTTATTTAAAATTACTATAAAATTTAGGGGCCAGGAGTTTGGCTCAGCAGCTTAAACGCCTGCCCTGGCAGGTGCGAGGTTGTGAGTTTGATCCCTGGTGCCGCAAAAATAAATAAATAAATAAATGAATAAAATCATTATAAAATTTCATTAAGTATATTAATGTCAATACTATTTCATACTAATTACATTAATATAACAGATCAATATTAATACTAATATTAAGATATTGATAATCTTGTAATTATTGTTATTAATATTTTGGGCCCTCATTTGCATTGCAGAGATTATCTGCGAATTGTTCTAGATATCCCTGGCAACATTTATGCTTATTAGTCACTTAATTCAGTTGGTCACTCATTCAATACACTTATCACATGCCAAGGTAAGCAGTAATTGAACAGAAGCCCGTTTGCTGGCAGCTGTATAGCTAACCTCTCGTGGTGGAGTCCTTTTGGTAGTTTGCATTGGTGTTTATTGCTCTATGTCTTACACAGAGTTCAGAGTGACACCACTGCTCAAAACAACTTGCTACTGCTCCATCTCTGACTGCTCCACAATTAAATTTTTAACTATCAGCTTGGTTTCAGTGCCTATGAAGTAATTAGACTTTAAGGCTCTTTGCCAGTATTTTTATCCTGTCAGTGAATGTGAAAGAAACAATAATTATTATTTAATATTTATTTAATGCCTTCATTGTGATAGGTAGATTTGCTGATGTAACCTGCCCTATTGTTGAAAATGACAGCACAGAATAGTCAAGTCAGTCTTAGGGAAGTGGTTGGACAGTTTTAGGAGGCCAAGTGCTCAAATGCTGCCCTCTGACATGTTGCTGTCAGATGGCACACATTGGTCATGTGATTCCTAAAGTGTCATCTCTAAGTACATTTTCTATATTTGACGCCAGAGTGGTAGCTTCCAAAGATGACGTCTTATGATTTTTTGTTCCAAGCAGAGGGAGCTTTTTAGGAAGTTATGTTTTCTACCATTGTCAATAGACTATCACAATGAACACAGCCGCAAATGCCACTGGTCAAGGCTTGAGGTCTTTTTGAGTTCATTTTCCCACCCCAAAGACTGGTTCAGGGTAGACTAAGATGCCAAGCTGCTAGCCAGAGTGACAGATGGACAATATCATTACTGTCTGCTAAGAATGGCCCCCACATAGTTGGGGGCTGTTATGGCCAAGTGGTCAAGAACCTATGTGAGCTTTACAACAAAACAACCCTGCGTTCACATCCTACCTCAGACCCTTACCCGCAAGTTGCCTGTTTCTTCATTAATAAGTGAAAATAACAGTAACTATCTCACACAGTTTTGCATATCAAATAAATGAAATGCACAGTAAATGGTAGTTGCTGTAATTTTCCTTGTATTATTATACTAGAAAAGAAGTAGAACTCGCATTTACTGCTTTTGGCTGGCTTAAGGAATAGCATAACATAAAAACACATGAAGTAAACTTGAAAATTATCTATCCATCTACATCCAGATAACGTAAGTGAAAAGATTAATTAGAAGCTAAGGTATTAAAGTAGGTCATAGTTGTGATTCGATTTCATGATTTGATGTAAATAGATTGTAAACTCCTGGATGACAGAGACTGTGCCTGCTCACTTTTATTATCTCCAGCATTTTCTAAGGAAAAACATTGCACATTTCAACACTCACTATGAGTCTGCTGAACTAAACTGGATGTCTTCATAAATTCGTCATAATTCTACAAAAATAATCCCTGAGACAACTAAAGTATACACAGATGGGAAACATGCGTGCTGCCTAAACCAGTAAAGTAATGCAATCAACATTACAAAAATAAACAGAAATGCTAACATAGAATAGACAAAAGCAATGGAATATTATTTGGCAATACAAAGGAATGAAATAATACTAAAATGTGGATGACCTTGAAAACATTAGGCTAAGTGAAGGAAGCCAGTCACAAAAGAACACATATTGAACAGTTCCATTGCTATGAAATTCTCACCACACAAAAATTTATAGAGACATAAAGTAGATTAGTGATTACCTAGGGCTGAGGGGGTCTGGAAGGAGAGAAGATTAGGATTTCTGTTCGGATGATGAAAATGTCTGAATATTGATGGGAGAATGGTTGCAGAATCCTGCAGATAAACTGAAAGCTGATGAATTGTATACCTTAAATGGGTGAATTCCTTGGTATATAAATTATATCTCAATAAGTCTATTAATAATTTATACCACAAAAGGCAAACACAAATTAAGATTTCTTTGGAACAATAGTAGTACAGGTAAATGCTTCAAGATTATGCAAATACATACTTTAAGATCTGCAAGTTTACTGATTCCCAAGTTTTCAGACATTTTAGAAAGTATATAAAATATGAAATTTGTATTTTTGCTTGACAATACATGTAAAGTTGAGGGTCATATTCTATATCCTCTTTTCTAAAAAGTCTATAGGCAGATGATTACTTTGAGGTATAGCTTACACACAAAAATTTAAAAATTCACTCACTTTAAGTGTATTTATATATTTTTTACAACAAAAAACTAGAAATATTTCATTAAAAGACCTGGGAAGGTACACATCAATATGTGTATCCTAAGGAAACAACAAGTGAGTTTTAAATTTTCTATTTTTTTTGTATATCTGTATTTGATAAAATGTCTACAGTGACTTTACACTACTTCGGAAAGAGATAAAGGTATTGAGATAAAATGCACAACACCAACAAAAAGGGATGGTGGGAGATGGTTAATTAGAGCAGGTATCTCAGAGGGGAAATAACCGGAAAAGTCTTCCTGGAGGAGAAAAAAATGTCACATGTGGAGAATGTCCAATGGCCCAAAAAGCAGGGAGCTCACACATCACCTTAGGAAGGGTGCACAAGGTGAATCAGTTACAAGCAAGTTGGAAGAAAATCTTGAGGCACTGTGGGAACAATGGAGTCTGATAGGAGGATACAGAGACTGCCTCCTGCTCAGTGGGAAGGAATGTGGTAATAGATTAGTGATGTCTGCCATGAGCATAAGCCACTACAACCATGACATATATTTTTCACCCCTGGAGGGGCTCTACTTGTGTTCAGTCTAGTTTCATTCTCTAAGTCATCAAGAAATCAAAACACATTTAGGTCTGTTTTTCATGCTGAGGTTTGACGAAGTAGACTTGAAAGTCTAATCTGAATTCTTCTAAATTCCCATGAACGTATTCCAATCCCCACATGCTCCAGTTCATTTGATAACACTGGCCTTGCCCGGGGGGCCAAACCAAAGAAATGTGAACTTTCTATTTCCAGCATTATGCCAGTTAAGAGACAGAAGAATGCAAAAAGGGAGAGGGGCAGAGTAGAGAGAAGGGAAGGGGGCTGGAACCTCAGCCTCCTTCAGCCCTGTTAATTACTGAAAAGCCCCTCTGTGAGGGATAGATACAGCCTGCTCCCCCTGAAAGACAGCTTTCCCTCACCCCAAGAGAAGGTATTTTTAGTACATCCTGGGCCCCAAGTAACTATGCATATGTCCTGAGCGATGATGAATTCGTTCAAACAACAAGTCAAGACCCTGGATATCACTCAACTCCAGTCAGTCATAACAGCTGACAAATATAAAATATAACATCTACCCTGCTAGGCTTGCTTTTCGTTTTCTTCGATATGCATATTCAAGAATCTCATTCCATTCCTAGCTGTCAGAGATGGTGACAGTTGAGGGGGGTTTTCTAGTTTTATCAAGGAAGATTATTTTTTAACCCAAATTATTTTCCATTGTAAATGTTTAAATCCATATTAAGTCCAGATTAATGCAGGAAGCAGCTTCAAAGGATATTGACTGGGGAGAAGTAATAATAAATGAAATAGTTAAGGATGGGTCTCATCTCAAGGAATATTTTCAGACTTAGAGGAGAAGAAAGTTGTTTGGATTTAAGAGATATCTAAAGAAAATATGTTTCTCAGGGATTGCTGGCTCCTTTCACAGACACCCAAACTTTGTATACAAACTAGATCCTGTGCACTTTTTTTTTTCCTTTGCATGATTGGAATTAATAATGTAGATAAACCCTAAACAAATCAGGATTAGTGTTAACCGCATCTTGGGGTTTAGGATGCTATACGAAAATGAAAAGAGAGGCAGAAAAAAAAAATTTTTTTTTCACTGCCTGAGCTACCAGGAGAGGAGGCACGTGAAGGGGCTGGGGGAGGGGAGAAGAGTAACAGGGAGAAGGGAGGACCAGCTGAGCTGGGTAATCAAAGCCCTTCTAATCGCTGCAGCTCTGGAGATGTGTTCAAAGGCTCTTTCCTGACCACAGGCTGAGCAAGGTCACAAGTGAAATGCAGTTGCTGGGAAGGGGGAGGGGTGTCTTGAGATTTTTGGATGGCTTTGCTATCTGGCTTTGTTGGGGGGAGGTCAGCTGGATGGTCAGATTTTAGCATCTCCTCAGGAAGTAGGTTCAACTTTCTGGTTGTTAGGGAGCCACTCCACCCCTCCTTCCCCACATGCCGAACCTGCAAAGTGGCAGTGGTGGCGGGGGAATCAAGCCTGGACGTTCATTTCCCCCTGGAAAGTTTCTCCCAGAGCTCTGAACTCAGGCAGAAGAATAATTTTTATTCACCCTGGGGTGAATATTAATGAAGCCATTTGGATTCTTTGATGCGTCTGTGTTGGGGGTTATTGAAAGTACCCCCAATACATTGATTCCAGATTCTGTCCCCTTCTTTTCCCTTACATGAGCCCTAAAGGCTGCAGATGAGGAAGATTGAGTCTTTTTCCTTGGTCACCATTATGAGTGTGATTCTTTGTGACTGGAGACCCTGAAGACCTCTCAATTCTTAGCAAAGCGAGAGATATTCTCCACCCAGACTCACAAGACTATAGAGATTTCAGCTGTGAATCTAGGACTGAGGCAATCACAGCATGGATGTCAACATTCTCCTCCTGTCTTAGCCTCAAACCTACTTAGCGACTGTCCTATGTTTTCACTTCCCTTCGGCAGTGCTGACCTGCAGCCCACGCTAGGACCTGGCATCCACGTGACATGATTTTTCAGCTGGCCTCTATTTGGCAAATACACAGATCTCAGTTTTGTCTTAATCTTCCAGCAACCAGGCTGGTCTGAGGTTTTTGAGAATTTTGGAGTCTTGAAAGATCCTGTCTCCCATCTGTTTCCTGTTCCGTTTTTCAGCACTTCCTCTTCTCCCTCCTGCACCACTGACCAGGCTCACACAGCCCCTGGACGGACACTGCCTGCAGAATAACAAGAGTCTGTACTGACGACTGAGTGATCTTTGTAGGTTTACTGTTCAGTCTCCCCCCAGATGCACTAGAATGCAAAGAAATGAATGACTCTTTTCTCAGGATGTGATTCTTTTGTAATCTCTGTGGCCATTTGTGGTGACTCTGAAGTAGGTTGGGTACAGAAAAATCTACCTACATTTTAGGAACTCCTGATAATTACCATGATAACTTGAGACTTTGGTAAATAGAAATATGTTCAGGAAAAAAAATTGTACATCTTTCAACTTTCAGAAAACCTCAAACTACCAGTAGTAGTGGGTGAAGAAGGGGCAGATGTATGTGCTAAAGGCTATTTTTGAAATTTAATTTTATTTACTTATTTATTTAGTACCAGAGATCGAACTCATGACCTCATGCTTGCCAGGCAGGCAATTGTGCTACTGAGCTAAATCCCCAGCAAGGCTATTTTTTAAAAGGAAAACTAAGACTATAGGTATGAAGCATGAATTGAGTTCTAGCATGAAAATAAAGGACTTTTTTCCTAAATTGTCACATACACCCTTAAAAACAGTTCCATGCCATCTACAAAGCCAAAACAGTATCTAATTAAAGGTAAATACAGCTAAGATTCTGGGCATTACTGGCCAAAATAAAGGATGTTGTCCTATATAAAACTGGGGGCATCACCCAGATACCACGGCTTTTGTTGTCAAAGAGGAAGCTGAATGGAAGCCTAGCCCTCCACAGTCTCTCAGCCTTCCATGTAAACAGGGCTGCCCATGGTGGAGTCTCAGCGCATTTAAATTAGATGTTAGTAGTATAATGTAATTTATATCATTATTCACACACATATTTTAGGTATATTTCATGTTATATAGTATATATGCATATGTACGTGTGTGTAGCTATAGACACACAGTTACAAATGAGTCTTCCCTATCTGTGGTTTCCTCATCTGTAGAGTCAACCAACAGTAGATTAAAAATATTCAAAAGGGCTGGGGATATAGCTCAGTGGCATGAGTGTCTGCCTGGCAAGCGCAAGGTGTTGAGTTCGCTTCCTGGTAGCAAAAAAAAAAAAAAAAAAAAAAAAAAAAGGAGTGTAAAAATACTAAAAAAGAATTGCATTTGCACTGAACATGTACAGATTTTTTTTCTTATTATTATTCCCTAAAAAATTTAGTGTAACAATATTGTATTACATATTATATGTAATCGAGAGATGATTTGAATACATAGGAGGATATCCCTAGGTTATATGCAAATGCTATGCCGTTTTAAATGAAGGACTTGAGCATCCATAGATTTAGTGTCTGAGTGGAGTCTTAGAATCAGTCTCCCTCAGATACTACACAAACACAGACACATGGACATCAAACATTTCTAATCAAATATCTGAAATTCAAAATCTGAAGCCTTATTGTTATTATTATTATTATTATTATTTTGCAGTATTGAGGATAGAACAATGCCAGGCAAACACTCTACCACAGCGCTGCATCTCCACTCCCAAAACTTCCTGAGCACCAACCTGATGCCATGGGCAGAAAATTCCACATCTGATCTTATGTGACATGTTGCAGTAAAAAATGTAGCTACACCAAAAATATTGTATGAAAGTACTTTTAGGCCATGTGTTTAGTGTGTATATGAAACATTGAAAAGGTTCATATTTAGGCCTGAATTTCATCCTCAACATATCTCATTATGTTTATACAAATATTCTAAAATTGGGGAAAAAATCTGAAATCCAAAATGTTTCTGGCGCTACGCTTGTTTTTCGGTAATACAAAATTTTGGTTCATTATAAGAGCTACTCAATAGGTAGGCGGGTAATTCCTAATTAACAAAATGATTTGGGGGCACTAAAATAAAATTGTGATAAAAAAAGTAACTAAAGATAACAGACTAGATAGCAAGGCATGCTGAAATGGATTTTTAGAGAACTGATACCATAAGCCCACCATTATTTTAAGAAGACATTTCTCAAACAAGTAAGGCTTTCTGGAAGGGACCTTCATTCCTGGTCCTAATCTTCAGTGGCCAGGTCCTAATGGCGTCAGATGTGCCCTGCTCTATAGTCCAGTCTTGCATGAAGAGGAGGGTAAGTTGTCAGTGGGATCACTCGGAAGTCCCAAAGATACTTGCGGGGTCCTTCTAGTTCCCTTTCCTTGTTCAACAGATGAATACAGATTAGCGTGAAGGTTGTTAAATCCTGGGTTTCCATGACAGTTTTCCCCTCCAGTGCCTTCTGCCACTGTCACAGCTTGCATCTGCCCAGCTATCAGACAAGGACTTTCGCTGTGGGAACTGTGGTCTGTGTGGCTTAGAAGCCAGCACTCATCACAGGTTAACTGTATTCTTGGTGATGATAAATGTGGAAAAACTGTCCTGGGTGATTTACGAATGTTTGGTAAAGAAATGGCCAGTCCACAATAGAGATTTTATCAGGAAGAGATAACAATTACACCACTTTCCTGCTCCCCTTTAAAAAAGGAGTTGATTCACCATCCCTTAGCAGTAGATCTTTGTTTCCCATTTTTACATAATTGAAATGGAGAAAGGTCTCAAAATTTGAACAGTGATAATTAAATCTGAATTGGATGGGATATTTGTAATTTTGAATTCTGAGAGGAAAAAACTGTGTAATGTTGTTGTCCAAATGACCCTAGTCATTAAGATTCCTACGGCATTATTTAGTTAGTTGGGTTTTTATAACTCCATGAGGTTTACTGTGGGCTGCAGAGGAAGCCACTGGCCTCACAAGGAGGGGAAGTGTTTTAGAGAAGAGCTGCCCCAGAATGGGAGAAGCAGCCCCTTAAATTTCCACTAATAATTCGCATTAGCCTTTCTGGACTCCTGGAGATCAAGCAACTGAGACAAGTTGAAGAAAATAAGCAGAAATAACTGTTTTTGCGAGGCCAATGGAAACCATGTCCAGATCCAGGAAAAGAAAAGTGAGACAGGAAAGGGAGGGTCACATTTTTGAAGGAAATCATGCGGTATTTCGGTAATCCTTTGTTGATGAAAAAAAAATTAACAGCACATTAATTATGTCCCAAGAATGGGGCGTTGCTGGGTTGCATCTTGGGTCTTTCCAATGCTGGCTAGCCATCCAAGCGTTTCCCTACTCTGTGGACTGGAAACTTGGGCTGCTGTACATACACTGTGAGCCCCTCTACAGAGTTCAAATCTGTCCCAGGCAGGAGCCCTGGAGATAGGGTACTACTCTGTAAGTCAAATAATGACAACCAAATAGTTCAGGATCTTTATGAGGCCGGTAGTGTTCTGCCCTTGCAAAGCAAACAAATTGAATATGTCAAGAAAGACTTCTTGCTGTCTTTCTTTCCCTTCTTTCTCTTCTTTCATCTCTCTCCTTCTTTGAAAACATTTTCATCAGGTAAATACATTTGTGGATTTCTTTCATAATAGTTCCAACTTTCACATTCAGACATGTATGACAGAAGCCCAACACTGACCCTACCCTTCTAAATGCTTTAAGCAGAATTAAGCAGAAAATTGCCAGTTTCTTTGAAGACGCACTATCTCAGTTGTGCATGGCTGAGGGATGAAAAATGGTCACACATTTCCCCTTCTTATCTCTGCTCTTGGCAAGTGTTTTCTCATGGACACTGATCTGGCCATGGGATTTTCTTTGGCCAATGGGACAATAGCAAATGTGACACAAGCCCAAACTGGGAAGGTGTTCTGGCATGGTGGCTTGCAGTCCTTTGGAACCCTGAGCCACCAAGTGAAGGATGACAACCACTTCAGCTGATGTTGAACATGATAATGAGAGCGATGAAAGTGAGGCCATTCTTGTTTACCCAGCTCAGTCTGGCTAACTCAACGGAATCGTGCAGCTTCCCCCACAAAACTGTGAGAATTGATTTACTGTTTTAAGTGACTACGTTTTGGGGTGGTTTGTGATGTGGCAAAAGTTGCATAACAAACCATAACCAAAATGCTGTTTTTCTCCTTTAACTCTATTACCAGGGTTATCCTTGGATATCTGATTATAAACTGTCACACAATGGCAGCAACCCCTTTCTGGTTGGGAATCCTACCAACTATTCCTGAGTAGTCAGTGTGGCCATTTGCAAATGTTGCCCCAATGTATCTGTGGCTGTAGTTCCCAGGGAGCAGTGTTTCATTTCGATTGTCTTGAGGAGAGTCCTAAGGAAGAGACTACGAACAGGGATTGGCAGGTGTGGCTTTCTAGCCTCTTTCTATCTTCCCTACTCCAGAGTCATTCTTCTCATCTCTGAGCCTGGGTAAATCCTTTCTTTCATCTGCAAGTCCCTTATTACTGCTATCACAATCTCCTTCCTTAACTCTTTCTTTTAAGTTAGCATCTCTTTAATCATGGGGCTAAAAAAGAAGGGATATTGGGATTGCCTTGTCCTGACATGCTTATTCTTTTGGAGGGAAGGCTTTTGAGTGGGACAATTCTAGATTTGTCAAATGTTAACCTTAACTAGTCTTCCAGACTTCTCCTGGTTGTACTTCTGTTGTGTTCTTATCCTATTATTTATGTGTCATCTCATTCCGAAAATGCTCACTGTGACTTATTACCAGATTGATCTGTTTGCAGTTCTGACCTCTGCCCTACCATGTTCAAAAGTTCTCAGTGGTTCCCCATATCTAGAAAGTTTTAGTCTCTTGACAGTTGTTGAGGGCCTTCCACAATTTGATCAGATTTTGCTTTACCAGTTGGGTTTTTTATTCCACATGAACACACAACACAGTCAGCCACTGTCAGACAAATCTCCTTCCCTGCTCCAGAGTCTTCTATTTTCCTATTTTTGGTCATAGTCAACTTTTAAGGTTAGGACTAAGTAACCCCTGTCCTCCATTAAATCTTCTCTAATTGCCTCTCATGGAGTTGTTTGGGTTTTCTGAATCCCCTGCACTCTCAGTTGCTCCTTTGTTATCGGTCACATCCTGCATACATGGTCAGCTATTCTTGTGCTTTTCAAGTCTCCCAGACTTGATAATGTACTCCTTACAGGAGGAACTTCTCTTCACATTACCCATGCATCAGGGTGGTACTTAATGAATGCCTAGCAGAGTCTTGGTCTCCAATCTTTGAGAGCTATGTTTCTCAGTGTGTTTCTCTAACTCCTGTATGGGCATCACTTGGGGTGCTTGTTAATCACCTTCTCCTGAGCTGTTCCTCAGACCTACTGAATCTGCCTTTCTGCTGGGATGACTCAGGAACCTGCATGGTAGATCAGCATCCCAGGTGACTCTTAGGCTAATAAAAATTTGAGAATACCCCTTTTACTACAGGTCCTCAAGAGAGTAAATGGAATTCTTATCTGGCTGGGTAGAATCCTTTCATGCAAAACCTTGAGATCCTAGACACAGAAACTTCTAGAATCCAGAGCTATGATTTTGAACTGGCAATGTGCTCCTGGGGAGAAGGCTTTGAAAAGGTAGGTTTAAGACAATAATAATAAGGTTCATATTTGAGAACAGCCTTGCATTGTTCTTATGGGACTATTCCCAAATATAAATCAAACTGCAATATACAAATTTACAGAGTGCAAACTAAAATATACAAACTATAAAAAAGTGGAGCATGACCAAATTTCAGTTCATGTGATGTCCAAAGAACTGATGAATGGCAGGCCCCATAACTGGATGATCTTATTCTTTCCTGTATACCCCACACACGAGGCAAAGTATAGTACACAGTAGACCCTCAACCATACTTTTGGGCCTCGACATATATTTCTAAGTCAGAATAACTCTTACAGTATTTTGGAGTTTCTAAAAGAAGGATATATATGCATAATTCCAATAAATAGACTTAAACATTATGGATATATGAATTTAACTGATAACTAACCTGCTTTTAAGGGTTATCTGCACATTTTGTGTAATTCCTATACTATACATTTCTAGCTCATATCGAGTTAAAAACACACCTATATTATTGATTAAGTTTTGGTAGGGGTGGCTGAGTTAAGTTGCTTTTTAAAAAAGGAAATGTTTTTAAAAAATAATAGTTTCACTACCAGAAAATTTACCCTTTAAAAATACACAACTCAGTGGATTTTAATATTTCATAGAGTTAGGCAACCATTATCTACAATTAGAACATTTTTGTCTTCTCCCAAAGAAACTCTATGGCCATGAACAGTTACTCCTCATTCTTTTCTACCTTTTTTCAGCCTCTGGCAACAAATAATTTACTTTTTAAATTTATGTATTTGCTTTTCTGGAAATTTTCTGTAAATGGACCAATACAATACAGTTTTGGTGTACCTGGCTTCTTTCTCAAAGAAAGTGCTTGAAAGTTCACCCATGTTATAGCACACATGAGTACTTCATTGCTTTTTATGGCTGAACGATATTCCATTGTGTGGACATATACTACAGTTTGCTTATTCATATTCCAAATTTGTTGGATATTTGGTTTGTTTCCACTTTTGATTATTATGAATAATGATGCTGCGAACCTTTGTACATAAGTTTCTGTGTAAGTGTTGGTTTTCATTTTTTCTGTATATATAACTAAGAGTAGGATTCTAGGGCATATGTCACATCTATGATTAAGACCATATCTTTTACTTCTGTGATTTGACTGCTACTACTATTATTGGATGCTAATAACCATGGAATGTTTTGTCCTGAGCCTTAGACTAAGTTATTAATATACATACATATATACATGTATATATACACATACATATACATATACATATACATGGTCTCATTTAGCCCTCACAAAATTCCCATTTCATAGAAGTGAAGGCTGAGGCTTAGAGAGGGTGAATAACTTACCAAAAAGCCCACCGATTGGCATTTACGTTTAACTCTAGGCCTTGCTGCTCTTAGCCATTATTCTATCTGCCACTTGAATGTTATATTTCTACTGATAAAACTATTTATTTTCAGATGAATCTAACTGGGAAATAATATTCTAAATTCATGGATAATGATGAAAGAGTTGCCTCTAAAGAATAAAGGTCCTTTGTGAATTCAGAGTTGTAACTGTGTCCTTAGGAAAGAGTCAGGCTACCCATGTTCCTGAACTTATTTGGTGTGACTCATGCACAGAGCTCAGATTCCAGGAACATGTGGTCTTCAGGTGTTTTCCATAGTTTCCCCTCAGGATTTGACAGTGATTGGTGGGCAATGTTCTTCTGCACTCATGTCTTTGACACACAGATGGCTGTCTCTCATTTAATGGGGACAGCACAACTCTTTTTCCTGATTTAACTCTTTAGGAGATTGTGCCTAGCTGGATTGCCAGAGTTCATATATTCACAATTACTATTCAGTTTCCCCATGAGACAGTTTAATCCAACAAGCATGTACTGAGCCAGGTTCTGGGTTCTAGAGAAATGGGGCATGGGGCATTCTAAACACCTAACAATGGCTCTCATCTTTGAGGTTCTGACAGTCTACTTGGGTAGAGAAAAAGGCATGGACAAGAGGGCTTAATTATAAACCAGGCTACGTAGATTAGATGTGGCAAACTATGGCCTATAGGCAAATGTGGTCTGCCATTTGCTTTCATAAATATAGTTTTATGGGAACGCAGCCAATCACATTCACTGATGTATTGTCCAGTGTTCTTCTGTACTGCAATAGCACCATTGAGTGGTTGTGACAGGGTAGCATGGTCTGAAAAGCCTAAAATATTTGCTCTCTGGACCTTTATAGGGAAGAAATGATTAAATGCCAAAGCAAGTGGAAAAGACACGGTCAGTGAACTAAAAGTTGGGAAGAGTGAACATTTACTACAGTGTTTGTATTGGTGACTTTTTAGAGGAAATGAGGCTTAATTTGGGCACTAGAGAGGAGCAGAATTTGGACAAGGAGACGAGAAAGGTGGAGTATTCCAAGGGTATTTAGCACTATTCTGTACAAATAGAAAGTACTACTATTAATTTTAAGATATCTATGTAACGGCAGCTATGTGTTTAATACTAACAGTGATTTTATTTCCATTCTTTCTTCCTTTTTTCTTTCCTCCTGTCTTTCTTTCTTCCTCTGTCTCCTCCCTTTCTCCTCTTTTTTCTTTCTTTCTTTCTTTCTTGCTTGCTTGCTTTCAGATAGTGTCTTACAGTATAGTCCAGGCCAGCACTGAATTTGCCATGTGGCTGAGGCTGGCCTCAGACTCTCAATCCTCCTGCCCCAGCTTCCCATGTGCTAAAGTTACAATCACTACCATGCTTGGCCCTGCTTTTACTTTCTTGCTTGCCATAGTCTTATAAGTTCAGCCTGGTGGCAAATTACCCCAATTTGGTGATAAAGGTCAAAGAGGTCATATGAGGGCATTGTTAGAGGTTATGGGACTGCTGGGCCCACCCTGCAACTCTAGTAAAGTTCTGGCTTTTACAGGGAGCTCATATGAGGATGCTGTCACTTTCGTATGCTATAAAAGAAAGAATAAAAATTTTGAATTTAAATCTCTTTAATTAACTTTTATACCAATGCTTTCTGAATTTCCATGTCTTTAAATAATAGTAGACTGTGAGAGGTTGTATAATGAATTGACTATTAGTTTTGCAGTTGGTTTTGTTTAAATCCTGCCAACAAAAGTTCAACCTAAAGATGTGGGTGTGCTTGTTACTCATCATCTTGAGAGCTTGTGCATCTTAGATCTTTGAAGGACCAGTTCACCTCAAGCCAAAAACAATATGGCTGATACTCTAGCAGATTCGGAATCCACATTATCTACTTGGCCAACATTCATTGAAATCTTTCATGGGCAAGCACTTTGATTAACCATTTATGTGTTTAATCCCTGCAATGTCCCTGAGAGGTAAGTTCTTTTGTAACCCTATTGTACAGATGAGGCAAATCAGTCATAGGGGTTAAGTAAAAATGCTGGAGGTCAGATAACTGAGTCTGGATTTGAATCCAGTTGGGCTTCAGAGCATGGCTTTTTATCCACTACACTACTGCATACTGACACTCACTGATAAGCAGGGATTTATGAAACTTTGAATCATACCCAAGAAGATTAAACCCAAGGAATAGCCTGGAAAATGACCATACTCTTCAGTGTGGCTACTGGCAGATTTAGGAGACTGTGAACACAGACCTCAAAAGATCCTAACAGTTTCTCTGTTCTGTAGATATCTCTGAGGGAAGACAGGAAGAGCAGGAGGAATGCAAGGTCCAAACTGGAATTACCCTAGCCCAGAGGCAACACGTGGTAACATCTTAGATGACAAACGGATCTAAGTTCTTATCTGGGGACAAAGGTGGGAAGGTTTAAATGCAGAAAGGTCTCCAGAGGCCTCCAGGAAGGTCTGCACAACTATGCTGAAGCTTCTGGATTCTCAGCATACCACACTTTACCCTACTTTCATCAGCAACGTGCAAACCCAGTCGCACTTTGCCTGGCGCCTGACCTGTGGTGACACATATCTTTGCTTTGGTTTCTTTCTGGAGTTGTAGAGAGATTGGAAGTTGACAGAAAAAAAAAATGGTAGTTGTGGGTCCATGGAAAATGCAACCTGATGCAGCTTCACTGGGGTGAAGCACCTCTCTCAGAGGGGCATAATTCAGGGGATTATTTTAAAGTCACCTAAGAATGGCAAACTCTTGAGTTTTCCCACCCTCTCCCAAGACCAGAGTAAGAAGCCAGTTGTGGGGTAGTTGCATGAATTTCATGATCTCATTTGGGCAATTTTTTTTCCTTTTTTTTTTTTTGGTAGTGCTGGCCCTGGAACCCAGAATCTTAGATATGCTAGGCAAGTGCTCTGTAACTGAGCAACACCTCCGGTCCTAAGAGTAAGTTTTGAAAATTAAAAAACCTACTTGAGATATCAAAGAAAATGAAGCTATGAGTAAGGGAAAGCCATACAAGAGAACCAGCCAATTCCCAACAATAACGTGGATAGTGGAGTTGGAGGTAATTGTATTTTGTACTAAATTGAGGAATAATATAGACGAGTACAGTCCAATTCAGAATGCCTGGAATACATTAAGACCATGGGCCTAATAACAGGCTTATGTAATTTAATGAGCACAAATATAAATTATAAAGCCAGGAAGATAAACTAAGAAACAGGACTATTTCTGCAGGGCTTAAGATGATATTTTCAGAGATTTGGCAGATATACCCCCCAAATTATGGGGAATATAGAAGGTTTCATTGAGCCTAAATAAGTTATTCTCACTCCCATGTAGCAAATTTTAAGGCTGTATCTCAACATTACACTCTGTTTGGAGTCTCCTATTAGAAAACAAAGGTGGACACGCTGAAATGGTCAGAAATCCATGTCAGTAGTCAGTGTGACGTGGATGTGCATGGGGCTTCCTAGCCCATGTTATGAACAGCCTGCTGTATCGCCATTGAATGGAATGCTACAGAGTTGAGCCCAGAGAAACGGAGACACATCAGAAGGTAGCAGGGAGTAGCTGTATTGAAAATTTGTAGACTGTCGGCGAAGTGGCGCAAACTCAAGGCTGGCGAATTGGGATAGGCTTTCTTGATGCCCTCAGGAAGTTACAGGGGGAAGGGGGCAAAGCCACCAAGAGAATTGTCAACCCAGTTAAACCAGAGAAGAGCCACAAAGTTGTGGGCTTGAATTAGAGCAGCATGAGGTGGGGCAAGGGAGGGGGGCGGTCCACGGAAATGATATGGTGCCTGACTTTCTTTTTAGAGTTAATTTCCTGAGTGCTCCTCTGACTGGGGGAACGTCAAAGATGTTTTCTCTTTGAAATATTTGAAAAAGCTATTTTCAGCTGTTTTTTAGGAAGGGAGGAACAAGAGCATTCCTCTCTCAAACCACAAGAAACCTTCATGAATATGGCCAGAAATTGAAAGTAAATTTGTTATTATGCTGCTTAAGTGATTTGGGCCTTTTGGGGTCACCTGAGAAGCCTTCAGAGGAGCGAAATCTTGATGAGATCAAAGTGGCATCAGAAGGACAGGCATCAGGGTGCCATGTATCTCAATGAAATTGACAAACAAACACAAGTCACAACACCCTCATCGTGGTTTCAGCATTTAAAAGACATCCATGAATTAGAACGGTTTAATAAATTAGCTCCAAACTGTAACCACAGTCCCATGCCCATTGGAAGAGCTTTCAATTATTGTTCCATTCTCTGCTTTATAAAGACTGCAATGCGAGGGTCTGGGGCTCCTGTAGGCCTAATGTTTTGTTGTTCTTAATGCTAAATTGGGGAAAAGAAAAACTGGTTCTGTAATTATATTGGCCTTGAGTCTTACCTGATAAACAACACTGAGTAATAAGATTGGAAAATCTCTTACAATTTTTGGCACATGATTTGGTTACAGTCTCCATATGGCAAGAAGGCGAGGGGAGAAAAACCTTCCATTCCGCACCCATCCCCCTGCCCCCAGCCACATATTTAATCCATGCGCTTATGTCAAACTTAATTACGGGACTTTTGGCATAAAATAACAGTCCACATCCTCAGAGAGAAGAACTTAAGCAGTTAATATGTGCGATTGAGTGAAATTGCTTTGCTGAATGTTTATGAGTAACTCAAGACCAGTGAAATGTGCTGATATTTTAACCATTTCAGGGCTGAACTTGTGCCAAGAGGCTGTAAAATAGGAAAGAAAAAAAAAGTCTTTTTTTCTCCTGATCTGCTGTGTATCATATTTCTTAAAACTGAGAGGGTTGGGTAAGACAATTTTATGGCACTTTCACAAATAGGTTTGTGGAGAGAAACAATAAAGCTAGAACAATTATGGAACTTGTCGCCATCTCAGGAAACTACAGGGATTCAACCAAGGAGCAATGAATTTATACCCATGTCTATTTCTGAAGAAAATTCTTCTGTATATCAGTGCTCCTTACCAGGGATAATAATTTTTGCTTTCAGGGTATTTTTTTTCTTGTTCCCTTGAACCTTTTCAGACATTTCTCTTTTCCATGCCTAACATGAATGGTTTTAAAATATAGAGATTTCTGACCCTAACATAGTGTGATGCTTCCCACCGCCATCTTTAATGAAATAAAACTCCTACCTGTGTTAAACTTTCTTTTCTCTAAATTGTTCACAGCAAGAAACCTCTTTAAAAAAAAGTCATCCTCTTGGTTTCCTTCCTTATCTCATGTTCTTTCTTAAACCAGTGAGTTTTGGAACTACTTCTGAATTCACACTTCTTTCCATTACGTTCAGAAAAACTTCCCTGTAACCACTTACTCCACAAATGCCAGCTTTTAAACATCACTGTTCTGGAAGTATTTTTTAACTTAAACATCTCACTAAGCTCAAATTCCCTTCTCTGCCCTTGGGCCCATCCCCTCAAGAATTTCAGGTTGTATCTAGTACTTGCCCCAAGGAAGACAGAAACCAACCACATCATCTCCACCCACAGAACCATTCTGTGGATTTTTTTATGTTTTCTGAATGCTCCCCTGGGCTTTAGAAATGCTGCCCATCCTTACCTTCTCAGCCTCCTCCTTTCAGAATCTCTTCTTGGTCCTACTTCTACGACTCTATAGAGTGTCTGAACCCTTTCATTCTGCTGGTGGACATCTTCCTTTTCTATTTAAAAATGCTCCTGAGAATGTATTTCTGCCCTTATTGGCTATGCCAAAGTTCTCTTTAATTATATTTTATAATTACTTTAAGGGCCACTGTTTAGTTCAGCACACTAGAATCCCATCCTTGATGAAGATGTGATGATTTTACACTGTCTAAATTGGAGGATATTTGTGAACATAACTGGCACAGAATGGGATCCACAGAAGATGATACAAGTTCATTTGTTCACCAATCCTTTCATTCGTTTAATGTATATTGAGTACTCAATACATAAAACAATTACATGGTAATAATAATTTGAATTATTTTAGGTGCTGAGGATTCAGACAATGAGAGACTGTATTTGCTAAGATAGTCACAAGAAGATGCATACCAAGTCTGAATACTTCCTATATTCGAGCACTGCACTGAGAGCCTCATACACCACAAATACATAATTTAGAAGTGAGGTGTTATTATCACCTATTATTATTTTTGATGGAGATTTTACATATGCAGACTTGAAAGTCGTCCCCTCTAACTTTTCTGGCCTCAAAGTGAAATACTTAAGTGATACCCAATATTGTGGAAATACCTGGATTCTTGCTGAAAATGGACAATAGATACTCTTTGCCTACCTCCTGTTCATCCTTCAGACCCTACATTAAGGCTTTTTATTAGAGATTTTCCTGACCCATCCAGATTTAAATTTGGTCTCTGCATCACAGCACTTATTACAACTGGTAGTGAAGTATTATATTTATTTATTTATTTATGAAACTATCTCTTGAATGTCTCTTTGCCTTGGGACGTGGTAAGCTCCATGAAAGCAGGGACCACCATGCTCATTTTGTTCAACTCACTATACCCAGTCGCTAGTGTAATGCCTGGCACATAACCAGTACTCAGTAGCATTCGTTAAATGAGTTTCAGTGTTGTGATGTCAATTGCAAAAGTGCTGAAGGTCTGTTAATCATTTATTTTTACTTTGGAATCAGCTGTATAACTTTTTGAAGGTTCACTCCCTCACTAACTACTTCTATATAGCTTATGACTAGAATATTGTTTGGTTTCCACTGGACTCAGAGAAAGAAGGGAACAGAAGTAGCCGGTTGCTTTTGCCCCCAGGACAGCTTGGCTGTTGGGAATGGGAGAAGAACTGCTGAGCTAGAAAAGGTCAAGTATTAGATGAGTTTGGGAGGTGGGAAAAGCTGGATATGGGAAGAGAATGACCTCGGTGTCTTCCTGTCTTTACTTCCTGTCTCCCCAGGAAGTGTCAGTCAGAGATTTTCAGGAAAGGGTGTTGTCATGGTAACCGGAGTTGGCTCTTCTCCCTCCAGGCTGTACTGGGACAAGTGCCCTCATGTGGCCCCACTGGTGGAAGAGAGCAGTCAGATGCATCATGGAAAATGTCTGCGATTACAGAACCAACTACGGCATGCGGCAAGGACTCCAGCCCAGAATGCAGTGAGGCCTGTTCCTGAACTAATTAAAATTTAATCTGCTAAAGCCATTTTCTTGATAATTTGGGAACCCTCTCTTGATTTCAGCAAGTTACAAAAAGCGTCTAAAATAGAGGATGCTATGGTTTTGCACTTTTTATCTCTCCGTATTAGCTTTTATAACAAAAAAGGGATTTAAAAGGAAAGGACTTTAGATACAGTAGCAATATAATTTATCATCCAAACTGGGACACATTGGAGAGTGAAAAGAAGGGCTATTAATAATTACAGTAGGACAAAAGATATAAACTGGGCTGTTCCCAGCAAATTGGGATGCACAGTCAGGAACGTTGTGAGGTCAGGGCAGATCAAATGCATCTGTTGGGCTGTATGTCCCAGGAGGCCAGAACTGGGGCTGGGTAACTCTCATGCTTCAGATAGTGCTTGGTATACAGTAAGTGCTCAGACTTAATAAATGAGTTAAATCCATGGTTGTCCTGGGTAAATTTTCTGAAGAGAAAACAGGGAAGGCAGAAAAAATATTTTTACGGACAGCACGGAAGTACATTGGGGGATCATAAAAGGTAGGCAGGAGCTGGTCTTGGAGGCATATTCCTGTAATCCCAACACTCTGGGAAGCTGAGACAGGAGGATCCCAAGTTTGAACCCAGTTTGTGTATGTAAGCAACTAAGTGAGACTCTGTCTCAAAAATATAAATGAATGAATGAATGAGTGAGTGAATGAGTGAATAAATAAAGGAAGGAGATGTAACTCATTGCAAAGGCCCTGGGTTCAATCCTCTTACTAGAAAATGTACACAGTGTATTCTGTGTACCTGCCTGCTTTTCTTTTCCTAGTAAGAGGATTGAACCCAAGTGTACATGTATTCTGTGTTTACTCATTCCCCAACTGTTAGCAGTTAATTGCCATCTGTTGACATGCCCCCAAGGGAAATGTTAAGCACGTCTCCACATTTGCATATGCATTCTCTGGCAACAAATTTTGTTGCCTCTCATTAATGGTCCCCCATTTCCTCAAACTCTTGCTGTAGCACCCCACATTTCATAACTTATACATATATGGGCACTATTCTTTAGGATCTGACAGACGAAAATGGTCTCCTCAAAATTCCATTCTGGGTCAGTCAGAGAGGCTGGCTGCAGACTGGGGCCTGCCCTGACTGGACTCCTCGGGGCCACGCTGGTTCCCACCCCTCCTCCTTTGCCTGATGGGTGCTTCAGGAAGAGTGAAATGGTCCACTGACCTCTGAGGAGCCAAAGGGCACGTCCAGCTTTTTTAGAGGTTGTGCACTCCCTGAGTGACACCACAGCAAGGAAAGCCTCCCATTGCCAGGGTGGCCAGCCGCCACGGAGCACAGGGCTGAGGCCTGAATGTACCTCCTCGCCCACTTTTCACCTTGGCCTGCCCGCCTTCCTCCTGCCCGCTTCATCCTCTTCCCATGTCTTGGGAGAGATCTATCTCCTCTGACAGACTCAAGATTCCAGGCCGAACTTTCCCATGCCACCGTCCCTCAAAATAGCCTGCGCCGGGTTGTATTTATAGCCGTGTGAGACTCTAATGGGCCAATTTGTTTGAATTTCCACTGCTTTTGTGTTGAACTTACCCCTCACCCGTGGGCAGTCTCTTCAGGCCTTTATTGATGGGGTGTGTTAGGGTGGCGGGGGCCATGTTCAAGATGGTAGCTGTATAGAGTGCGGGGGCTGTTTTGCATATTTACTGTTCTTTAAAGCCAGTTTTTTTTTGAGAGAGAGAAAGAGACAGAGAAAGAGGTTTCTGTAAGTAGCCCGGACAATGAGAACAAGACCGGCTGTATGCCGAGCACGGGATCCCGGCCAAAACACATATCATTAGCTTGGACCAGCTATAAGCAAGGAAATGAGAAACATATGTTGGAGAGCAAGGTTAGGAGTGAAGGACTATGGGTCAATGACAGTCGCCCTAAAACTTTTCCCTTGTTCTTCAGCTGTGGCCTGGTGGTGTCAAATGTCATTTTGACTGCCTTTATTTCTCATGGTGGGGCTGCCTGTGTGACTTTTTTTTTCTCTTCCCCCCCACCCCCTCTCACTGTTTCCTGATGGGACTTTTTTCGGGGGAGGGGGGAGGCAAAAGACAAGAGGCAGAGAAGTGTTCGTGTGATAGTTTTTCTCAGTTCTGGGAAAATGACAACCTTGTTTCCTGCGATGCTCTCTAAAATTCCTCACTTTTTCTGAAATAATGGTTGTCTCTCTGTTTGGGATTGGATTCAGTTTGAGGGAAGAAAAGGGGGAAGGCTTTTAGAGAAGTTCTCACTGTTTCTTTCTGAAATATAATTAGATGCGCCTCATTACCTCACACTGAAGGACTTTTGTACTTTTCGAGCTACGTCTCCTGAGATCTTTGATGGGCCACGGCTTGTCGTATCCACTTGCATTTGATCATATTAGCAGTTATTTTTCCCCTCAACACATTTGCCTCTCTGCCCGCCCTCTCTGAGGTATCTGGAGTTGATTTTGCTGGGCTAAAGGCCACACCCAGGGAATGTGTTTGGTCCTAGATGTGATGACGGCCCGTATTCCACTGGCCCATCCCAGTTTCTCTTTTCCCCACTACATTCCTTTTCCTTAAAGTTTTTCCTGGACAATTTACTAACAAGGCAGTGCTCTCTTCACTCCAAGGCCAAGACCCCTGTTCTCTATAAAGCCCAGATGAACAACTGTATTCATGAAACTCAGAGGCAGTCCCCAGAGAGCACCCTGTGGCTACTGTTCTGAAACCAACCACAGCGGCCCAGAAAATTCACCAGGCCCTAATGCCTAGGTTTGGCCACAACCATAAAATGGCCCACAGTTATGCCCAGCTGTACCCAGTAAGGAAGTGAGGGCACAGGGTTACGTTCTCGTCACAAAGAAGGAAAGGAAAATGCTCCTACATAACTCCTCCCTGACTTTCATGCCTTTTAGATTTGAGAATGGTGTTGGGGTGACATTTCAAATCATGAAAACACTAGGGCCCTGTTTATTTTTTGCTCCCTTCTTTGGGCCTTGTTCTGAAGATAAACTTTTAGCTTCTAGGCTGTGTGTGAGTGTCCTCAAGGCCTTGGGCAGAGTGGATAGTTGGCTTGAGGTTGGCTGGACCTGTGTCCCTCAGGCAAGCCATCTCTGCTTCTTTGCACTTACATGCCTGTGTGTCCATTGTTTCTTTTCTCTAACTGCAGGGTAGCAGGTCTGTTTTCCTTGCATGGAGACTTCCTTGGTCATAGGAAGAAGCTTCAACTATTGAGTCCAAGTGCTTGGCAGATCAGCAGAGGGGTGTGTGTGTGTGCGTGTGCATGTGCGCATATGCATCCACTCAACAACAACAAAAAATATGGTGGGGAACAAAGGGAGCTGAACCGTAAGATGCAGGCAATGGGTATGTAAGGCTCATTGTGACAGGGAGGCAGGATCCGGGTGAGGTGCCTGAAAATCTTCCCATTTCAAGGAGACTAGTTCACAAACCTCTCCTCTTTCCCCCTCTTTAACGGCAGGTGGGAACTGGCATTAGGTTGGAGTCCATGTGTTTTCTTTCTGTGTCCTCACACACTGGCTGCCTTTCAAATCTCAACCTAGCCAAAACAGGCTGCTGACTCACCATTTCCGCTCTCTTCTCTACCTTAACCTTCCTGGCCCAGTCACCGTGGCTCTTCCTGGGGACCCACAATGCCTTCCCTGTGGCCTCTCCACTTCCTCTGGTCCCACTGCAGACTGCTTGTCAATGCATGGTCATAGGGACTCTTCAACACCCAAATCAGATTAAGCCCATTTCTCTGCTGAAAGCTTGGCTGTTTCTCCCACTTGATGTTAAGTCATTTTTCCTCTCTTTTCTGTTCCAGCCATGCTAGCCCCATTTTCTTCACCATGACAGTGGGAATAATTACCTTCCACAGGGGTGGGAGAGGTCAATGCATAAACACACACAAGGTACCTTGACCAGAGTCTACCTGTGATAGGTGCTCAATAAATGGAAGTGCCGCTAACATTAACTTCCTTGAATTTCTCAAGGACTTTCCTACTTCAAGGTCTCACAAAGCCCCTGTCAATTCCCTTTTCCTTTCTGTATGGCTGTCTCTTTCTTATCCTTCAAGTCTTTTTTTCTTTTCTTTCTTTTTCTTTTTTTCTGTTACTGGGGATCGAACTCATGACCTCGCGCTTGCTAGGCAAACTCTTACTCTGTTGAGCTAAATCCCTGGCCCTTATCCTTCAAGTTTAAATGTTAACCCACTTGAAATCTTCTCTGACTAGTCTATCAAACAGATTCCTAACCTTTTAATTCCCATCCCCATTATTTTCTTCTATAATGACTTATTTATTTCTTCCATAGCAGTTTTTCCAACTTGTGATGACATATTATTTGCTAACCTGGGAGCAGGGCTGCATCTAATATCCTCATCTAGCACAAGAAATATTTATGGAATGAATGCATGCAAGAGAGAATATAATTCCTTACCTTCCCTTTTTTCCCTTACCCACCTTGTCTATGTCACTCACTTTTCTCCAAATCCTGTATTTATTTATTCTCTCATCCTTTTGCCATTATTGACCCTGATCTCTTGGCAATGGAAAATCTAAATCATCCAGGCACTGCCCCTATCACTTGCCTGCTCCTCTATTCTTCTTTCTTACTCATAGGCCAGCTTCTCCTTTGAGAGGCTCACACTTTCATTTATATGTAAATGATAAATAATAGAATATGTAATGTCCAGAGTGAGCTCAGTGACTAATAACTCCTCATCTGCCAAGCTAGAAGAGTTTGGGGATGAATTAACTCATCATCTCCCATTAAGAGATCAATGTCTATGCAATTACTCCATGAATATCCAAGAACAGGTATCTTACAGCTCTCCCCGAAAGACTACAGTGATGTAGGAACTCAGGTGGAAGAGGAAATCATAGGCCCCACTTTTTATCCATATCATCACCCATTATGTATGCTCATTTATATCATGTTGAAGCTGAACAGTGTGAGCCAGGAAGGATAATTTGCCCTGTCCTCATGAATCTCTTGCTCCTGCTCTCTTCCTCAGCCTCATAGCCAAGAACACCAAGATGGAAAATGCCCTCGACTGAATTTTTTATTATTTATTGATTGATAGCCCTTTTTTCCCCTTAAGCCTCCATGCACTTTGCTAATTACTTCTCTGGAAGTCATTTCACTTTCCCATTCACCCAAATGCTGCCACCTTTGGGAAAGAATGTGTCAGCGTGATAGAATGTGGGTCTGACAATCTCTGAGCCTCAAGAAAGGACTTCTCACTGACTGCTGGGTCAGCCCTTCCCAGCAACCCAAACTTACTCTGGAGGTGATGGTGTAATGGCACGAGGCTTGTGTCAGAGCAATTCTTTTGATCCACAGAACAAGCATAAAGATAACTGCCTTCATCATTTCATTTTTGTACCTACCTGGATTTGTGCCATCAACATGACTAAGTCATGGAAGCAAATCTATCTCAAGGCGCACTGAAGGCCCTAGGTCCCATAATGTGATCTGAAGGTGAAATCTATGTATCCTCCTGATTACAGTGTTCAATGATTTGAGTTACTAAGAAAAGTCCAAATAATCATTAATTCCTTTAGAAAGAAGAAAAGATCTCTTCCATTACCAACACAAAAGAGACTCTCCTGGTTTGTAGATGTTTAAGTGGCTAGCATTTCAATGAAATGAATTTTCTAAAATTTCATAGTGGAAAGTCAGGGAAAGAAAGACAATACCAGTTTTAAAGGTGAAGGAAAAAGTGTTTCTTTAATGTGATCTATATCATCATTATGGCACCTTCAATTTGGAGATTACCTTTATTTGAAAACATGTGACACATTCTGCATGCAGCATTGTGAACATCAAGAGTACAGGCATCCTTACTTTAAAGATGGAAAGAATGGATTCACGGGTGTGAGCCTCCCCTCCAAAACAGTGGCATCAAGCCAACCCTGCTACATGACCATGCCAGAGTTCCCTCATCTCCACAGATCTCAGACTAAACCAAATGAAATTTTTGCTGTAAGACTTGAATCAAAGATGCAGCCAAATTCTATCTTACTCAACAAGCAAAGCAAACATTGATTGAGTGTCTGGTGTGTATAAAGAATAAGAAAGGCTGGGGCCTTGTTCTCAAGGAATTTACAACTTAGTGGAAGGAGACAGACATATAAGCTAACTTTAATGTAAAGCACTATTAAATATAGCCCTGAGTGAGATGTGTTGGCAGCTGCTTACAGAGGCACCAGGGGAAGAGCTGCTATGGAGAGCACAAACCCATGACAGCTTCAGGTGAGAAAGAGAAAGAACCATCGGCAGAATCAGGGTCTTCCCTTGAGGCATCAGGAAACTTCCCACTGATGGGGACTTCTTTCTTATTCTGAGGGCCAATTTGCCCATCTGTAGCTACCACCTTGTGCTTCTAGCTTCACCCTCCAAATCAGTGTAAATTTCAATCCCCCACCTATACCAATCTCCAAAATTCTTTTTTTAAAAATCCATTTTATTCAAGGATAAAAAGAAAGAAAAGGAGAAGAAGGAGAGGGAGAAGAAGAAGGAGAAGGAGAATGAGAAGGATAAGGAGATGGAGATGGAGAAGGAGAAAGAGAAGGAAAAGGAGAAGGAGAAGAAGAAAGAAAAAAACTACAACAAAATTTCAAAACACATCAATAGGGAGCAACAAAGTTACATGCATTCCAACCCCTAAAATTCTGAGTCTAGGTGACATTTCTCTCCTCTCTCCCAGTGTCCCTCCCCAAAAGACTCCTTTATTATCTCCTATGTCAGAGTCAATGGACCACTTTTTTTTTTTCTAAACTCATTCACCCATGGTATTATTCTGAAATCCTTCACTCTGAGGATATTCATTTGACAGAATCTACTTTATTCAGGCTCATCCTTAAATCTAACATTGAAACTACACAATATACTAAGTATACATTGACCAATAAGTCAGGGTTTTCCTTTGTTGTCCATTCATTCATTATTTATTTTTCTATCTGCCTGTCCATCCATCCATCCATCCATCCATCCACCCATCCATCCCTCTGATACTTAAATAAGCTTCTGTGGTATCAGGCACTGCTCTAATTAACATAGGGGATAAAACAATGAAAAACTCCTGTGAAAGGCAGGTCTACTGAGGGTAACAGTTGGAGAGAAACATCCTCATAGTGATGCAGACTAAGATTTCATTAATACTTTCGGCAGCCAAGGGTTACAACATAACCATGCACTAAACTTGTGAACACCTAAACTTCTAACATATTCTCATAGAACATATGCTTGTACAGGCTGCTCTGGTTTGATGGCTTGAGGTATTTGACTTTTGGAATCAAAACTCAGTACTTTACATGGATTTTATCCTTTTAAGTTTCAGTCTATCATTTTAGTTCATTGAGATCTTCTGGGCATCTGGACCCTGCCCTCCAACATCAAGTCATTCTTTTTTTAAAATTCTGAACCTACAAGTAACACAAGTAGCTAGCCCAGAACCTAAGAGGATACAGAGTCAGCTTTGACACCATCAAGCATTGTGACTAACAAGTCCTTATTTCTTTATTATGACCATCAAGGAGATCATAAAAATTTTTGGACAAATGTGTAGCCCAAAGGTGGTTATTAGTTTACTGGTATCAATACTAAAGTGCATTAATAGAAATCAGAGCTGAGTACTAGGCCTTATCTAGGCCTTATCTGTGTTTGCAGAGGACTCCATCTACTAACACAAAAGGAAACTGCCACACTAGAAGGTCTAAGGAGGCCTGCTCAACACAGAGACACTAAATCAGCGGATTAAGTCTCCAATCTGTCTTTGAGGTTAGAGAACATACCAGTGTCCTTTATAAGCATCTTGGATTTCTACTTTTTAAATGAAATCCACTGGGTCCTATCAGTCTGTGGTTTGTCTGCTCTGGTTTTAGAGAACTCGAGATGGGATTGTGCTGTGATTGGTTAGAGTATTCTGCCTTCGGAAGGGGGAACCCACTGACCCCTGACCACAGCCTTGTCATACAGACGGTGTCAGAGGCAGCCCAATTACCTAAGAGGACTGAGAAAAATCAAATAGGAGCCGGGCACAATGAAGGGAAAAAACACAGCAGGCCCAGCGTTAGTTCCACTGCTTGAATTACCACTATGTCAATAGAAGGTGATAAATCAAGGGAGATATTTACTGATTAAAATTACAGACTCCTACGGGAAACTGTATAAACAGATTGAAGAACAAAGCCTGCAGGGACTGAGCCCAGCCGAATCTATCCAGGCTCTGGCCAGTTGTTTCTGTTTCCAGCCAACTGTTGGACCCAGGGGTCACAGAGAGAGCAAGTTGCTCTGTAGAATTCAGACTTGCTAGACACTGATCCAAACATTTGTAGGGAAAATTTAAAGGCATGTTGGGAAGAAATTCAGGACTCAGAACCATTCACAAGGGGACCTCTTATTTCATTCTTGTTCCTCTCCTTTTTCTTTCTTTTACTCTGGAGCCTGATCTAGACTTACTAGAAGAATCCAGAATGCCTCCTCTTCACACCTGGCCTGAGGCTTCAGATGCTGAAAGGTAGATATAGGCGTCATGAGTGGGCACGAAGCCCACCTTCCATGAGGCTGGGGGTTTGTAACTATCCCCAATAAGCTTTGTGTGCCATCCGATCTTGTCCAGCCTTTTGGCATGCCTGTGTTGGTGTTCCTAGCGGAACCGAAGCTGTGCCCTGCCATCCTGGTCCCTCCAGGTACACTGCATGGTTATATCCTTCTGCTTCTTCATATGAAACTTTTCTTGAGCAAGAGAAAGACTTTTGGGGCATGTTTGTAAGAATTGGTACATGGAAGGCATTAGAAGCAAGGTTGCAGTTATATTTTTTGAAGCCCTGTGAACTTTCTTTTGCCAGCACTGCCTGAGGGACTGGACCATCACCCAGAATCACTCCTGTCTGATAAGGAACAGAATGAGCTTATGCATGACAGAGGGAGGCCTGCAGTAGGCTGACTATGTAACATTACTACCGACTCCGGAGTTACGTTTTTACCTTTGTAATCTAAATTCTGTTTTGTCTCCTTTTGTGCTCTTGGCTAAGGATAATGGAATCATCACTTGAAGGGAATTGGACAAAAATACCAAGTACTCTGCCTCTGAGCTACACCCAGCACTGTGTCTATTTTTCAATGGTACCAAGGCACAGAATAAATTGACCTTTTCCTGGGAGTTGGGAGGAAGAAGAGACGAAGAAAATTCCAAGAGCTTCTAGACGTTCAGACTTTGCCTTTTGAAAGGCAGCTGTGGATAACTAAGTGCCTACATAATTATCCTGGCTTGCTCTTGGTTCTTTCAACTGGGTTACTGTGAAGTG
Organism: Dasyprocta punctata; assembly: GCA_004363535.1. Lineage (NCBI taxonomy): Eukaryota > Metazoa > Chordata > Mammalia > Rodentia > Dasyproctidae > Dasyprocta > Dasyprocta punctata. Next base: position 51,727 of record RJWM01012767.1, read on the forward strand.
TGGTGTGGGCCTTTGCTTGTTTTTCCTCCATGGAGGAACACATCAAGTCTTCCCTGCCTGGGTGAATTCCTTGTGCAGGATGTCACTGAGCCCATCTCTTGCTGTCATACTCTGGAGATAGTGGAGATGACAGGGCAGATGTCACATACCATTTTAAATTCTGGAAAACTCTGAGTTGTCCTTTTATTATTTGTTTCCTTAAGGGAAGTCATGTTTATAGCTGCACTTGCCCCTCTGCCTGCTGTGAGCCTCCTCTGAATGGTTTCCAGGGTGTGCACTGATCTCCCAGTGGAAGTCCCCATTGTGGGTAGCAGACATTTGTCACGATTTCCAGAGCTGGGAAGGTGAGGTTGACTCCTGCAAACTACTGAATGTTATGATGTTGTTCTCCACTTCCTGAAAAGTCACTCTTCACCCTGGACTATCAAGGCCCAGAGCCCTTCCAGTGAAAACCAGTTATGAAACTGGCAGCAATTTAGACCTGATGCCAGCACACAAATCCATAAGCAGCAGGGCCTTAGGGTTGCAGACCATGTGTCTGTGAAGAGGCCTGGTTTGTGTTCATGGCTGTGACCACACAGGACCTTTGGCTTATGGCTTTTTGTCTCACTTGGTCTCTTGTGAGTGTCCTGACCCTCTTTTGCCACTGAGCCTAGGCTTTCTCTCACCTCGTGGGACTTTTGGATTTGCTGCATGCTCTGCAGGGCTATCAACATGGCCTAGAGTTCTCCCTGGCCAGCAATGGACATTTCAGGGCAGTGGCTGAAACTTTCAGAATGACCAAGAGGAGATGTCTCATCAGCAAGAAGAGCTACCAATGATATCTAATACAAATCCAAGCCTAGGGAACCAAGTACACGTTTTATAGACCTTTTCTTTCTTTTTCTTGGTACTAGGCATTGAACCCATGGCCTTTGCACTAACAAGAGGAGATAGCGGAAATACCAGACAATCCAAAAGCAAGTGAAGAATGAGCCAAGTGGAATTACTTCTTGTGTTATGACCCTGCTACTTCTTTGACTAGGTGGTTTCTTACTTCAGGGGAAGATGAAGTTCAAATGGGCTTGGTCAGGGGGAACGGCAGAGGGTGAGCCTGGGGGCTGGTGGGGCTCTACCTGGGGACAGTTTTCTTAGTTTTTTCGCCACTCCAGTGTGGGGGTCCTTTCTTGTCGTGCCCTGAAATATCCCAAACTATCTGATATTTTTAATTAAAAAGTAAAATCCACTTGTAAGGATGAGGAAGCCCAGGGATTCAATATCTGTGAATCATTCTTGGGAGAAGAAGAATTCAAACTAAACATGTTTCTGCTTCCTGAATCAACTTTGGATATTCAACAGGTTATCCTGACAAGCACTGATCGATTATCTGCTATGTGTGGTTGCAGGAACAAGGCTGGCAAGTTGTGCAGGGCCAGTGCTCAGAAGACTATAGACACAATTAAGGAATTTATGCTATCTCTTAGAGCCAATTGATGTTTGGTAGCAAGGGAGTCACCTGAGCAGACCTGTGCTTTAGAAAGGCCATATTCAAATAACATTGAGGGCAGAGGTGATTGCCGACACATTTTGAACGTCTGCTATGTGCCGGAAAGGAGACTGATTGTTTCATTACACTAATTCACCTTTCAAATCTCCATATAACCCTATAAGTTAATCCCTATGGTTAACAAATCTCAAGCTCATGTTATAGATGGGGCTCAGGGAGGTTGAGATACTTGCCCGAGGTCACACAGCCTGCAAGTGGTAAGAGCAAGGATTTGAACCCAAAGTGAACTGATTCAAGAGTGCACACTTGTAATTACTCCAGAGTGAACCTAATATCTATGTTTCATCAAGGATTATTAAGCTAGTGTTGTGAGCAAAGTTCAGCGAAGTTAGAGAAGTTGCTCTAATGAATTTTTGTAACATTGAAAGTAGCTAAGTACGGGCTATTTAAAGCATCCTGACAAAATAAAGAAACACACAGGACAAAACCACTAAAGGTGGGGCATGGCTTAGGCACACAGTGTGTCCATCTACTCCACCAGTTGAGAGCCTCAGGTCCGTCACACCATGGCGATGCGGTCTTGGGCAATTGCTCCTCCCTCGTATCCTAACCCTTCTTGATTGCAAATGGTGAACAATAATATGTGCTTTATTATGGAATTCACTGAAATGATATAAAGTGCCCGATAAGAGTGCTAAGCATATGCAAAACTCAATAAATGCTTTGTTTTCGGAAAAAAATTTAAAAAAAATTTAGAAGAACACTTAACTCCTATTGAGTATTTGATTCAAAGAGTTTGTCTTTTCTTTATGAAAAAGGTATCATTTAATAGGGGATTACTTTTTGATGTTCCATGTAGCCTGTATTTAAAAACACCAGCCATTTCCTCTGGTGACAGAGTTGCTACATAAGTTAAAAAAAAAAATAAAAAAAATTTAAAAAAAAAAAGAGAGAGAGAAGAACAATGCCCATTATATTATCTTCAAGCCTGTATTATGTAGGTATTAAATGTGAACTCAAAGGTCGTCACACTTGGAAAATATTTCCATCTGCAGCGATTCTCCAGTCTGTCGGTTCAATTAAGCCTGAGAATTTAAATTATCTCTCTAACTCTAAAAATATGTATAGATACTTTTGAAAGTGGAAACTATTTCAGGGCTTAGAAGAAATTCTATGGGAGTGAATGTGCACACAGCTTTCAGGCCGGCTGGGCTGACCCTTCCAGATCTCTGCCCGGTGTGGAAAGACCGTAGACATCAGATCAAATCAAGTCAAAACAGACAGGCTTTCTCTCAGGAAGCACGTTTGGAAAAGACGGGGAGGGATGGACAAGTTGTGTGTGAAAAACACGTACACACTCAGTGGGAAACGTATTTGTCTAAAAACATTAAATTAAAAACTTCTCAGAGTGACAGCATTTCTTCCTTTCTCTCTCTCATTTCCAGTTCATTCTTATCTGAATTCTGTCAGCTCTCAAACTGACATTTTCCTGTGCTGATCTTTTCTCAGATAGTAAAGAGGGATTTTTTTTCTTGTTTTTTATTGGGCGGATGCAAACAGCAAACCAGCCTACAGAGAAACGTCAAGGACAGTTTGGAGTCCTAATCCCTGACCCGCTGCCCTCTCCTAACTAGCTATTGACATTGAACTTAAAAAAGCTCCAATGTTGAGATGAGATAATGTTTTAGAGGGAGAGAAAAGGGCTATGGTGAGAAGCGTGGGGGCTGGGGGGGGGGTGCTTCAGAAGTGGATGTATTGTTGGCCTGTGAGTCAAACTTCAGGCTTTGAAAAGTTCAGTTTTGCTTAAAGGATCCAATAAAGAAAATAGGCCTCGTCCTTTAGACCAGTAACAAACAGCATGGGTGATTCTGTTTGATGATAGCTATCTGTCCTCTTTGGATGATCCTGTGAATGTGAAGTTGGGATGTTTTCATGATTTTTGGTATAGAAAAATGGTTGTTTTCTGCATTGGCCCACAGGGTCTGTTTTTACCTCACCCATGTGGTGCGACCAAGTGGATTTTACAATGTCTGCATCTGGAATTTTTAGCAGGAATATCTAGCAGGACTCTCTCCATCATTTCCAAACAGAGAAAGGAAAAAGAACACTGCCTGCACTCTGGTTGGATCCCTTTGCCCTCTGGATTTTGTGAATTTTTACTTCTGGTTACCCTCATGAAGGGACTCTCCCACCTGAAATTATGAATTTGTCTTGCTCCCGTGTAGCTGGGAACAGAGATAAAGAGAGAACTAGTTTTCTAGAAAACTT
>RJWM01012768.1:0-30753 GCA_004363535.1 Dasyprocta punctata
AATATTCCAGGGTTACTCATTTGAGTCATAATTCTCTAGTATACTTCCGAGTTGAAGTTGGAATCTTCATGTTAAGGTTATTGACATAGACGATTAGGCTTTGGTCACTCTTAATAGTCCATTAAACTTTCTTTTGTTTGTTGTTTTAATCTTACTATTGCTTTTACCTTTGTGTTTGTCTAGGTTTCTGTCCATGTTAGAAGAAGAAGTTTATAGTCAAAACTCCCCTATCTGGGATCAGGATTTTCTCTCAGTCTCTTCCAGGACCAGCCAGCTAGGAATCCAAACAGGTAAGTTTCTTTTCATATAAGTCAGGGGAAACAAACAAACCGGAAAACCCAAACAAACCAGTGAGGCCAACCTAAAATGTTAGTCCTAACTTACTCTGCATTCATATGTGTTTTCCATCAAGAAATTTAGAGCTAGTGAAACCACAGCAAACATGGGCAAATTTTGGCACGTATGCCGCTATTGACATGAGGAAGGAGGTATGAGCCATAGTCATGGAACTATGTCTCTATTGATGAGGGTCGGTGTGAAGCAAATAATTAACAGCTCTACAAACACTTATTTTGTGGTGTAAAATGCTAGTTCTGCAACCAAAACTGGGTCTTTTCAAAGATGCTTTATAGTCACAGTTAATTGCTAGTTGTGTCCAGGAATCAAGACAGTCTGGCTTCTCCATCTGTGTTGTCTGTCTTACGCATCAGCTTATGCCAATGGCAGGGTTGGACAGTGGGTTGAAGACAGTGGTCCTGAGCCTCGGGATATGAAATGCTTCTGCATGGGGTCGGGGCATCTCTGTGATTGCCTTAGGCCAGCTAGCAGTATCAGTTGACATTTTATGAGGAAGAGAGAGAAATGCCTTTTGGAGTCAGTAATCCCAGAAAAAGAATCTGGATCCCTATCTTTAAAATTAGGAAATCTCAGTGGGAATGTTTAATTAAACATGCCGCAGCAGCAGTCTTTATCTGGTTGTTGGGAAATACAGGATACTAAATTTTTATTTTGTATATTTTTATTAGCATATGTTGGCAGTACATAATGTTCATTTATAGTCCTTGTATGGAGTCAGTACATAACACATCTCAGTACACAAAAGTTCATCCTTTTTAATGCACAGTGAGTTTTTTTAAAAAGTATATTTAAGAATTTATTATAAAGCTCCTCTACAACTTTTAAAGGTGAGAGGTTCTATTATGACTTTTTAATAAAATCAAGCAGTATGACTTAGAGTGTCAGTTTTCTACTTAAAATGTGTCTATATTCATGTCGCTTCCATTGAGTGCAGACATGGTAAGGTAACATACAGTCCTTCATGGTTAGTTTACTTTTAGCAGATTACCAGAACACTGCCTAAACATGGTTCCAGCAACTTGAGAAAAGTACCTTGAAGGGTTATAAATTGTATCCACTTGAGCATTTAACTAATATGGAAACATCTGCTCTTACATTGGGCTTTATCCTTTGGGATACCGTCTAAGGTTTGGTCACACCAGCAAACTGAAACATTTTAATGTAAATAAATAATTTATATTAACATTACTCATCTGTGTAACAGTAGTAATTTTGTACAAAGGAAGCTTGATAGTATGAAAACAAGCATAGTATTTATAATAACTTTCACTCGTGAAGACCTGCATCACACCATAAACACCATATTGTTACTAGTGGACATAAAAGGAACACATTTTTCTAAAATACTACTGCACTGTGAGTTTTTGACAATTACAGTACCTCTTCTCCTATCCCCCTTTTATCTCTCATTCCCATTTCCATTTGAGAATGATCTATCTTCTTGTTTCCTATTATCTGTCTTTTATTTTGCTACTTAGGTATACTTTGAGCTTCTTGTGTAGGAGAAACCATGCAATATTTAAGCTTCAGCATCTGATTTATTTTACTTACCATGATGATCTCAAGGTGCATCCATTTTCTTACAGTGATGCAAGTTTATCTTCCTTTGTACTTTTTTCTGTTGATGGACAGATAGATAACTTCTGAGATGTAGCTCTTATGAGTTGTGCTGCTATAAACGGGTATGCATGTATCACTGTAATATGATATCTTTAATTCTTTGGGAAAGATAGCCTGAAAGGGGAATAGGTGGGTCAAATGGAATTTCTCATTTTAGTTTTTCAGAAATGGCCATACTATTTCTGCTTATTGTTAATATGTGGGTTTAAGCCGGGTGTGGTGGCGCACGTCTTTAATCCCAGCATTCGGGAGGGTGAGGTAGGAGGAGCGTTGTGAGTTCGAGGCTGCCTTGGGCTACAATGCAAGCACACGGCTGGCCTGAGCTACCTAGTGCGACCCTCCCTCAAAAAATCAGGGCTGGGAGTTTGGCTCAGTGGCTTAAGCGCCTACCCTGGCAGGCGCGAGGTTGTGAGTTCAATTCCCAGTGCTGCAAAAAAAAAAGGGGGGGGGGTTTGTATCACCTCCAGCAAAGGTAATTTTATTTCTTTAAAAAAATAGAGGTATAATTTGTATGCAGTAAAATAAAGGTATAGTTTGCATATAGTAAAGTTTATCCTTTTCAGTGCACTGTGAGTTTTGACAAATAACAGTTGGGTAAAGATTACTACCATCAAAATGTAGACCAGTTGTACTACTCCAGACAAATTTCTTTGTGCCTCTTTGTTGTGGTTTATATCTATATATCCCCCAAGAGCCTAATGTGCTCATAGGCAGGGCTTTTGGAAGATGATTGGATTATGCTATAAGTTGGAATGCTATAAGTTGAACTTGATGGGAGATTCTGGTTGGAGCTCAGAAGATCATGGGGGTTTATAGCTGACTTGCTGTTAGGTGGTAGGGCCTGGTTGGAAGAGGCGGGCCCTTTGGGGCGTGGCCTAGAAGTGTTCCTCTGCTTCTCTGGCTCTTTCCTCCCCACTGTCTTGTCTTCCTGATGGCCATGTCATGAGCAGCTTTCTTCCACCCAGGACCTTTCATCATGCTTTTCCTGCTCAGGAGGCAGCCAACTATAGACGTGAGCCAAGATAAACGTCTTTGTTAAATTGTGAGTGTTGGGTATTTTGTTCCAGTGATAACAAAAGTGACCAATGCAGATTTTTGTTATACCAGAGAAGTGGGGTCAATGGTGTGATGTTACCTGATTATGTGGTTCAGGAGTCTTTGGAAGTGGTTCTTGGGAGGAGTTTGGAAAGGTACGGAGATGCCAGTTGGAGAAATAGTCCTAGAATGCTAGAAGTTGAACTTGATGGGAGATTCTGGTTGGAGCTCAGAAGATCAGAATGCTGATTAAAAAGGTAGATGGTAAAGACCAGCTTAGGAAATTTCAGTTGGGAATAAGGGCTCCACTGATAAGTTTGCTTTGAGACTATGTGTATTATGCATTGGAAGAAAATTTGTCAACATTTTATTCATGTTCTATGAGACTTGGTAAGACACTGAGATTTAAGGGCAGTGGACAAATAAATCTGGTGGAGGAAATTTCAAGGCAACCCAATGTTGGAGTTGTGGCATGGATACTGTGAGTGCCTCTAGGTGGGTTTGTAGTGACATTCAGGAGCAAAAGCCACTTAAGTTTTCAATTTTAGCTGGGAGTGATAGCACATGCCTGCTATCCTAGCACTTGGGAGGCTAAAGCAGGAGAATCATCATGAGTTTGAGGCTAGTTGGGGCTACATAGTGAGTTTGAGACTAGTCTGAATTACACAGTGAGGGTCCTATCTGAAACAAAGAAAAGTTTTCAGTTTTGACAGAAAGAGGTTGCAAAGATTGAACAAAGCAGACCTTGGTTGCTGAAAAGATTAACATTTTTAAAAAGTCAAGTATTTTAGATGGGAGCAATAGGAAAAATAGCTTACAGGCATCTTAGGAATCAGCAAGGCCCCACCCTTCACGGGCTCAAAATTGCAAAAGTTGAAGACTTTGTTTAGAGAAGAAAACTCTAGGGCACCATGCTTGAGAACAGCTGCCTACAGAATTCGTTCCTTGGATTCATTTCCCAGTGTGTATTCAAGCATTTGGAGGCCTCTGGAGTCATCACCCAAGAGGTCATGGCTACTTCTCCTGCTGGGGGCAGACCTTTATGCTGGTCTTACGGGCATGTAGAATGCAAGTGTTGGGGGATCTGGGTGGCTTCCACTCAAGTTTCAGATGAAGACCTGGGAGGCCAGGCTGTGTGCCCCCAGAGGGCAGTGAACCCCTGAGAGTTCAATGCTGGAAGCTGTGAGAAAAAAAAAAAGTGTAGTGGAGACCTCAGAACATTGAAAAGCCAGAAATGTGGAAGCCACAAGGAGTGAGTGAAGCTGATGCAAGAGAGAAGCCATGAGGGCTGCAGCCACCAGCAGTGTCTCAGGGGCAGGACCACTCAAGTCCTTTGCAGTTCACATCTCATGACCACAACTTGCCCCTGGTGCTGGACATGGAGCTACAGGATTTAATGTTTGCCCGGCTGGGTTTCAGTCTTGCTTTGTTCTCATTGGTTTCTATCCCACAATTGCTTCCTTTTGCAATGGGAATGTTATCCTGCGCCTTTGTATGTCATCATTAACTTCTTTTTGATGTTTTCAAGGGATTATAGTTAATAAGAGTTTGCCTTAAGTCCCAGAGGAGACTTTGGACTTGGATTTTGCAGCGGTGCTGAAACTGTTAGGACTTTAGCAATTCTTAGAGATGGACTAAATGCATTTTGCATTAAGGTGGCACCAAATGTTTTGGGCACCAGGGTAGAGTGTTAGGGACTACAGATTATAAATTGACATGGTATCTGTCCAGAGGCCCTCCTTGCCCTGCCTTGTGGGCCGGTTTGGGAATGTGGAAATCCCACTTCCTCTTGGTCACTGCTGAGATCTTGATGGTCAGTGCAGTTGTAATGCTCACCGAGCAGCATGAAGTCTGCTGAGGACAAGTCAGGGAAAACTAGTGCCCAGGTGTGGAGAGGAATTTTAACTTGTTTCTTTTATGGTGTTAAACTTGCCCATTCAACCACTACTTCTTTGCTATTCACCATACCCCTCCCACTCACTGGCTAATAAAATAGTGGCTAGCTGGTGGTGTTTGTTTCCAGAGAACATCATCATCCTAGAGCCCTGTTTCTTTGCAGTTCTTGTTTCTTGCTCTTGTTCTTTCTTGCCGTGCGCTGTAACCCTGGGTTGGAGATTGGAGACTCACTGCAAGGGTCCCTGATAACTGGTGCAGTGGAAAGGGTCTCTGACAGTGAAGTATCATGGTTTATACCTCGATGTCTCCCAAGAGCCTCATGTGCTAATAGAGAAGGTTTTTGGAAGGTGATGACAGAGATTTATAGCTGATTGGCTGCAGGGTGGTGGGCCTCACTAGAACAGGCATGTCACTGGGGAGAGGCCTGGAAGGACTCGTCTCACTCTCCAGCCCCTTCTCTTTGCTTTCCTTTGGCCCTGCCATGAGCAGCTCTCCTCTACCCAGGGCATCCCACCGTGCCTTTCTTGCTTGGGAGCTGACCTGTGGACTAAAAACATGAGTCAAAATAAACCTGTCCTTTAAGTTGTGTGTGTTGGGTGTTCTGTCTCAGTGGTGAGAAAAGCCACCACAACACCCTTTGTAGTGCTTTCATCATCTATCTCCAGCCCCGGCTACCACTAACCTGTTTCTGCTCTTAGTTTTATCTTTTCCAAAATTGTCATATAGAAGAATGATACAGTATAGAGAAAGCTTTTTCAGTCCGACGACTTTCAGTCAGCAAAATGCATTAAAAAAAGTGGTTTAAAAAATATATTTTTTATCTAAATGTGGTGGTGCACTCCTATAATTCTAGCACTTGGGAGCTGAGGAAGGAGGATTTCTGTTGAGTTTGAGGCCAAGCTGGCTGACATAGTGAGCCCAGCTCATATCAGTATAACTACCTTTCGAGATTCTATCCCAAAAAAAAAAAAAAAAAAAAAAGCCGGGCGTGGTGGCGCACACCTTTAATCCCAGCACTCGGGAGGCTGAGGTAGGAGGAGTGTTGTGAGTTTGAGGCCGGCTTGGGCTACAACGCGAGCACAAGGCGGGCCTGAGCTACACAGCGCGACCCTGCCTCAAAAAAACCAGGGCTGGGAGTTTGGCTCAGTGACTTAAGCGCCTGTCTGACAGGTGTGAGGTTGTAAGTTCAATCCCCAGTGCTGGGGGAGGGGGGGAGGCAGGCCGGGCATGGTGGCGCACACCTGTAATCCCAGCACTCAGGAGCTTGAGGCAGGAGGATCATTCCAAGTTCAAGACCAGCCTGGGCTGCAAAGGGAGTGCAAGTCCAGCCTGAATTGCATACTGAGATCCTGTCTCAAAAAGACACACACACACACACACACACACAAAAAAAAAAAAAAAAAAAAAAAAAACACCCAACAACAACAAAAAATTTAGAGCACATTTCAATGTAAATTTAATTAAATCCTTATGAAATAGAGCACATAGGAGATTAGGTTTTTTTTTTTTGTGTGTGTGTGTGTGTGTGTGTGTGTGGCACCGGGGATTGAACTCACAACCTCGCAGGCCCTTAAGCCACTGAACCAAACTCCCAGCCCTGGTTTTTTTGAGGCAGGGTTGCACGATGTAGCTTAGGCCAGCCTTGCGCTCGCATTGTAGCCCAAGCTGGCCTCGAACTCACAACGCTCCTCCTACCTCAGCCTCCCGAGTGCTGGGATTAAAGGTGTGCGCCACCATGCCCGGCTTGAGATTAATTATTTTGATTTGGATCAATTTTTTTTGTTTGAATTCTTTTTTGTCTTGTCTTTTTAAAAGAGTTTCATTATGTAGTTTATACTGGTCTTGAACTCACTTTCTAGTCCATGCTGACCTCAGACTCGCAGTGATCCTCCTGCCTCAGCCTCATAAAAGCTTTGTTTGAATTCTTGTTACAAAACATATCAAAAACATCTCTTGTGACCTTTGATGTTTCATTTTAGGTGATAATTTCTTGCTTCTCTGGTCAAAACCGAGGGCTCTGAGGTCTGTCTATACAGGTTGCAGGCTCCTGGTAGCTTGAGCAGTCAGTTTACTGGACGCACTCTTTGTGATTACTGTGCTACTTATTTTATCTGTGTCCTCATTTCAGCCAGCCTTCAGTTGCCATCTCTCCTGCAAACATTTCCCTGGTTTCTCCTGTGTCCTCCAGCAAGGATGTTTCTCCTTTCTTCCATACTTTTGTAGAACCTTAAATGTGGCTGTACAATAAACCAGCCAGGAAGTTTTGAAATATACCAAATGACAAGTGCCATCCCGAGGCTGTGCTGTTTTAGGCCTGTGGAATGCCTAGACTTCTGGCACTTTTAAAAGCACCCCAGGTGATGGCGAAGTGCAGTAATACTTGAGAACTTCTGTGTCCAGTGAAGCTTGCCTCATGTTACCCTAGTCCCATTTTTTCTGTAATATTTTTCTGTGATATGAATGCAACCTTTTGATGGTCAGAAGCTCTTTTTGCTACAATCATGACAACGACAATGAGAATAATGGATACTTCCAGCCGGGTGTGGTGACACACGCCTTTAATCCCAGCATTCGGGAGACTGAGGTAGGAGGAGCGTTGTGAGTTTGTGGCCAGCTTGGGCTACAACGGGAGTGCAAAGCCGGCCTGAGCTACATAGTGCAACCCTGGCTCAAAAAAACTAGGGCCGGGAGTTTGGCTCAGTGGCTTAAGCACCTGTCTGGCAGGTGTGAGGTTGTGAGTTCAATCCCCGGTGCCACACCAAGAAAAAAAAAAGGATTAATAATAGATACTTCCACTGAGTTCTTACCTGCTCAGCAACCCTGGGAAACTAGAATTGTTATCACTTTTACATGGTTAAAGAAACAGGAACTCGGAGGGAAGCAACAGATTGCCCCAGGTCAGCACTTGTAGGGGATGGAAGTGGGTTTCACATGGAGGACTGCTGAATTCATAATTTCTCCAGTATGTTAAGAGCTAGAGTTCTGACTACCGTATTGCACAGTCTTGCACTGTAAGTGTGCAGCAGAGACTCATGGGGGGAATGAGTGAGGAGTACAATTTCCTTCTTCAGGCGGGGGCCGCCAGAGCTGTTCGGCAGGATCAACTTAGTTCTCTAACAGAGTGTCTCTGAGAGGATTTCTCTCTGTGAAAAAGTGCCCTTGATCCTTGCCTGCTCAAAATCTTCCTAATCCCCTCCAGGTCTGCCTGGGTGCTATTTCTGTGGTGTAGGATAGAGAAGGCAGAGATTGTCTTTGGCTCTCTGGAAAGTTCATGTTTATTTCTGTAGCTAAGGCTCTCCTCGTTTAAGCTGGTTCATACACTTTGGTATTACCTGAGGTTGTCAGAAGCGGGCTGTCGTCTCTTGATCTGCTATAATTGCAGTGTGTTCTCTTTGGGAGAAAGGAGTGTAATCATCTACTTAATTGCCATGTCTGCACACTGATGCAGCTGTAATAAGTGACATTCATAATGATGGTTCTGAAGTTTTGCAAGATACTTAGATGTCTTTGTAATCACCAGAGCTTCCTCTTTGTTCGGAATTGTGCCAGTGTACATTGAAATTCAGAAGGTCTGAATCTTGGGCTTTTTTTTTTTTGTGGCACCGAGGATCAAACTCACAACTTTGTGCCTGCCAGGCAGGCACTTGAGCCACTGAGTCAAACTCCCGGCCCTAGGTCTGAATCTTGGAAGAAAAAAAATGTATAGTCTGGTACTCTAGTATATCCTGATTATTTCTTTCCTTCTTTTTTTTTTTTTTTTTTTTTTTTGCAGCACCGGGGATTGAACTCACAACCTCGCACCATCAGACAGGTGCTTAAGTCACTGAGCCAAACTCCCAGCCCTGGGTTTTTGAGGCAGGGTCGCACTGTGTAGCCCAAGCCAGCCTCGAACTCACAACGCTCCTCCTACTTCAGCCTCCCTAGTGCTGGGATTAAAGGCATGTGCCACCACGCCTGGCTGATTATTTCTTTTTTTGAGATTGGGATCTTGCTGTGTTGTTACTGTGGTTGCCCACGAACTCTGGGAATCGAGTGATCATCCAGCCTTGGCTTGTTACTGAGTAACTAGAACTATAGGAATGTGCCTGCTACCTGGCTTTATTCAGATTCTTTACTTACCAGTTGCTGTTCAGCTAAAGGTGTGTGGGTTGGTAGCTCACTGTTGCTTAGTTTACTGATTGCATTACTGTCTTGGCTACTGGAAACATTCTCTGCAGCCTGAACTGTGGCTGAGCATTCTCTCTGGATCTCTGTACTGCTGTGCTGTGTTCTCCCTGTGACCAGTGTTACTGAAAAGCGTCAGTAATGTTTTTCCATACTTACTTTTTTGTCACTCCCTACCCCTTTTCTGTCTCTTGTCTCTTTTCCTCTTTTTCTTTTTTTGGGTGGTGTTGTGGATCTAACCCAGGGCCTCACGTAAGCTAGGAAAGTGCCCTACCACCTGCGACCTATTTTTATTTTATTTTATTTTTACTTTGTGTTTAATTTTTAGGAGTGGCAAAGTTTATTTGAAAAAGTAAAAGTGAAGAGTAAGGGAGAAACTAGCTCTGCAGACCCAGCTTGGGCTGAGTAAAAGGAAAAAACAAGATGAAAGTACACACAGAAGGGCGCAGGGCAGGACACCACGAGGATGGCCACAGTGGCCCCTTTTTATTCTGAAACAGGGTCTTGCTAGATTTCTCAGGACAGCCTTAAACTTGCTGTTTTCCTGTCTCAGTCTCCCGAGTAACTAGAATTATGGACAGGAGCCTCATCACAGTTCTCTTCCTCGCTATCGGGTCTTCGTCAACATTATTCCCGAGGTTTAGGCTTCACACATGAACTTTCCTCAGTCTGTTATTGTCTGATGACTGCCAAATGATGATTTTTTTTTTAAAACTAATTTCTCTTCCTTACTTGTTGACATTTTCTGTATAAAAAGATTTGCCTTCTTGTTATTTATTCATGTCTTTTATTTTCTATTTTATTCCATGAGTTATAATCCACTATTGTCATTTATTTAAGAAAGAATACTGCTGAGCCCATACCTTCCCAATGAGCTATAATCCCATTTTTACTTTTATTTTGAGACAGTCTTGCTAAGTTGCCCAAACTGGGCTCAAATTTGAAGTCTTCCAGCTTCAGCCTCCCAGACTGCTGGAATGACAGGTGTGCACCAGCAAGCCTGGCTCATGACTGTTCGTTCTTTCTTTTTTTTTTTTTTTTTTTTGGTACTGGGTATTAAACTCACAATCTCGCGCCTGCCAGGCAGGTACTTAGGCCACTGAGCTAAATCCCTGACCCTATTTTTTGAGACAGGGTCTCACTATGCAGTTCAGGCTGGCCTTGAACTCACTTTGTAGCCCAGGCTGGTCTCGAACTCACAATGATCCTCCTGCCTCAGCCTCCTGAGTGCTAGGATTAAAGGCGTGTGCCACCATGCGCGGCTTCGTAACTGTTTTTATTAAGGTTCTATGGTTTTTCTTTTCAAGATTTTTTATAGTGTTGGGCAGGAATAGGATGGTCTCATGTGTATTTGGTTCCATGTTGACTAAAAAGGACTCATCTTACTTCCTGTGTTTTCTTTTTCATGGGGCAGTTATCAGTCCGCCTCCTGTGGCTGGGACAGTTTCATACAATTCAAATTCATCTTCCCTTGAGCAGCCGAATGGAGGCAGCACCAGTCCTGCCTGCAAAGCCTCCTCTGGACTTGAGGCAAACCCAGGTAAGCTCTTATATGGTGGTTAAGAGAGGGTTGTGATTTGCCCTGGGAGCTCCATTCTCTGTGAAATGCTGGGGGTGAGACTTACCCTCACTACAGAGTGTGCGTGTCCAGGGTTTTAATGGCTGGAAACCACTTTGTGTCGGGCTTCGGGCTGCATTGGTGGGTTGTTTCTGAATAACATGCTGATTGCGAATGCAGTCGGTAAAACCCTAAAGCCTATATCATAGCTCATTCATTTGGTGTGGTATCTGGTAGTTGACAGATTTCAGTCAGCCTCACCCAGTCTGGTGCAGCTGAATCATGAATCTGCCCACTGCCTAAGGCCTCTGTTCTGGAGGTGGCTTGGTACTTAAGTGGAAAGAACTCTATTCCACAGATTTCTTATCATCCTCTTGGGACTATGGGGCTGTGCAGTGCCTGTCCTTCTGGTGCTGAAGGCAGAAATACCAAAGAGTGAGCAGAAATAAGCACTGTCTTGAAGCTGAAACTCAAATGTTAAACAGTCACTCCTATCTCATTCTGTCATCCAGTCAAAAGGATATAGAAGTAGAGAAATGTAGTCTGTTCCCTCTGGGAAAGATGTGGCAAACAGTGTGGCTACCAGGAGGGTACTGAGTTTTACCTTATGTCTACATGGTGAAAGCACTTTTAAATCCTTGAGTTGGGGCTGGGGATATAGCTCAGCAGCAAAGTGCCTGCCTGACAAGCGTGGGATCCTAAGTTCGATTCCTGGTACAAAAAAAAAAAAAAAAAGAAAGAAAGAAAAACAACTTGAAGTGTTTTACAATTATGGAACATTTTAAAGGTTACATTTCTATCCAGAGACTGGACACCAGGCAAGTCTTGGCCATGAGTAAATATTTTTTGTTTGTCTTTTTGAGACAAGGTTTCACTATGCAGTTCAGACTGGCCTTGAACTCACTTTATAGCCCAGGCTGGCCTCAAACTTGCAGCAATCCTCCTGCCTTAGCCTTCTGGGTGCTGGCTAAATTTTGAAATAAAAAAAGTATCATGAAAGGGAAAGAAGACCTTATATGAAAAGTACCAAATATTTAGCATATACCACTATTCTTTCTCCCACTTCTAAGGCAGACACTACTAATGAGTGAAGAATCTTTTCTCCAGTAAGCTTGCTTACATCCTGAGATGCTTTCTTAAAGCAATACTAGTCTGTAGGCTTTCCCAATGAGTGGTGTAACCTCAGCTATGAAATAAGTAACTTGGCAGCATTACTGTTAGTGAATCAGAAAATTTGGAGTCTTGCTGGGGAAATGTTTGAAAATATTCTCACTTACCTCCAAAAACAAAAAATGTTATATAGACACAAAGCCATTTAGTAAATAATATGATACCTCGCAAAGTATATAGGACCTCTGGCCCATGCAGCAGATATAATCTAAACATGCCACATGCTTGAAAAGCCATGCAAAGTCAGAAGGAACTTTCTCCCACTTTCCTTATGAGAATACATTGTGGCTTTTGAGCCTTTTACTCTGATACTTGGTTCTTCCCTTTTTTTAATTTCAGAACATGTAATGGCCAAAGCCATTTAGTAAATAATACGTAATAGTTAGAAGCATCTATGTGCAAAGCATGTTATATTACTGTTCATTCATTCAGATACAGGGTTTTTCTATATAGTCCATGCTGGCCTTGAACTTGCTATGTAGCCCAAGATGGTCTCAAACTTGACCTCCTGCCTCAGCCTCCCAAATGCTGGGATTACAGGTATGAATCACCATGCTCAGTGTATTGTGGTCTTTTTTTAAACCCAAGATAGAACATTATATGGAAGTATATCAGGATGTTCACATCTGAGGAATGAATTAGATTTGATAATCTGAAAGTTTAAAATTTTTAAATTATAAAAACAAATACATGTTCTGAAATTAAAAAAAGGGAAGAACCAAGTATCAGAGTAAAAGGCTCAAAAGCCACAATGTATTCTCATAAGGAAAGTGGGAGAAAGTTCCTTCTGACTGCATGACTTTTCAAGCATGTGGCATGTTTAGATTATATCTGCTGCATGGGCCGGAGGCCCTATATACTTTGCGAGGTATCATTTTAAAGCAAACAAAACAAAACAAAACAAAACACAAAAGCAGAAACTAACACAAAACAAAACAAAACCACCAACAAACAAAAAAGACTATTGTGAATGATAAAGTGATCATTTTATAAGGAAACAGTGAAATTCATCATTTTAACTGTTTAAAATAATTCACTAGTGTATCAAATATATGTGAAAGTGTATATATAAGTGTATATATATATATATATATATAAAATATTCATGCACACATATACATGCCTGTGTGTTTGTGTATGTATGTATGAGGTGGGGGGAATTAACATAGCTCCAAAGAGAAATAATCAGCAGTCGAAGGCTTGAACAAACGTCTCTGAGTAATTCATAGATCCAACAGACAAAAAATACTGAGGAAAAAATTATTAATAAGGATCTGGTAGCCCTAAAATCATGATCAACAAGTTTGAGCTGATAGATGTATAGAAATCATTACTCCTCAGAAGTGGAAAGTACATATTCTTTTCATGAAGACATGGAACATTTTTTTAAAAAATTGATCTTATTTAGGCTATAAAGCAGGTTTCCAAAATTTCTGCCATTGTAGTGTCACGTGGACTGTCTTCTCTCCCTGTAAAGGGTCTGTGTTAGGATTACTCACCAGTACTAACTGGAGCCACCCTTGGCATTTGCAGATGAAGAAGTGTGTGCTTTCATAGTCTATATATCAAGTCAAACAGTTATCATAGAAAAGTTATCATAGAATGGCAGGAAATATTAAAAATGGATCTGGGTTGGCAATTATTATGATCTCCTTGCTTCTCTTTCCTGCTTCTGTTGCCTCCGTTTGCCCTGAAAAAGGGAGAGTAGACCTTCACACCAGTGCCATCAGTGCTAGTAGAAAATCAGTTGCAATAATTGGTATGTGGTGTCTGTTTTCTTTTTAAAATCATTCATTGTTTGTCTTTTATTTTGTTCACCATAGGAGAAAAGAGGAAAATGAATGACTCTCATGTTCTAGAGGAGGCCAAGAGACCCCGCGTTATGGGGGATATTCCTATGGAATTGATCAATGAGGTCATGTCGACTATCACAGATCCTGCCGCGATGCTGGGACCAGAGGTCAGGAGTGTAAAGCAGTGGTTAGTGGGTAAACCCCTCTGCTCCACTCCTGCTCTCAGGAATGGGGGAGGGAGTGCTGAGAGCTGGTGGGCCACCCTGGTTTACAGGGTACCTGGTGGTCATGGTGGGGAGGGCAGGAAGTGATTCCCCTTGACTGTCACATAGAGGGCCACATTCTAACAGTCTCCCACAGTTGAAAACCTTTATCTTGAAGAATTTCAAACCCTGATAAAGGCTGCAAAAATTCTGTATTAAAAATCCATTGATTTCTCTAAATTCAGCAGTTGTTAATGTTATGCTACTTTTGACTTTTCTGTCCTTTTCTCTGTGTTGTGAACCATTTAGAATCATTTCAGAGTTAAAATCACTGTAACACTTCACCTGCGACCTTCCTAGCCATTATTATATATCTCATAATAATGAGGCTAATGCCAGGTTGTCAAACTTTAGCCTACAGGCCAGATCTGGCCCACTATATTTTGTAAATAAATTTTTATTGAAACTTTATCTGTGGCTGCCTTGGTACACTACAAAGCAGATTTGAATAATTGAGGAAGGGAATGTGTGACTCACAAAGCATAAGATATTTATCACCTGACTTGTGCTGAGAAACTTTCCGATCTGTGGCATCCTGGGTAGCTCATGTCCTAATTCCTCATCTATCCAAATTAGGTCTTTTATACTTGCTAGTGTTAAAGGATCAGTTGGGAGTCAAACATTGCATCTAGTTTTTTCTTGTCTCCTTTAATCTAAAACAGTTCTCCAGCCTCTCTTTGCAATGCTGTCATTGGTGAATATTGCTCACTAGTTTTGCATACTGTCTTCCTTCTGTTTGTATTTGTGTGATTGCTTACAAATGACTAGGTACATTCAAATACAGCATTTTTGGTAAAAGTACTGCTGTCATCTCAGTGCATTACGTGAGGATGGTTTAAGACATTTCTTAAAGCTTTCAGGAAGTGAAGAAACAATTTTATAAACAACTTTTTATGTCTGTAGTATAACAGTACTACATTACAGTGTTAATTTTTATGTTACCCTATTTCCTTCAGTGTTTATTTTATAATGTTGAGGGTAATTCAGAGAAGTAAAATGTTGTAATAGATATAAAATTAGTTTTTCTATCTCCTAGATGTCCGGTCTTTGGGGACTTAAAGCTATCTATACTCAGCTTTTAGGGATTTAGTAACTTCCCAGCTTAGCTGAGCATAGTTTTTTAGCTGTAAAGTGAGAAAGCAGGCAAACATTTCAAATTGTGTGAGGTGGATTTAGTATCCTGGAGCTGGCTTATGTTGACATTGTGTCCAAGAAAGTTGTTAAATTTTCAGGAATTTTTAGAGCTGATCATTAAATTCCTTGATAGTTTGAAATTGAACATAGTTGCTCCTGGTCACCTGGGCAGCCAGCTATAGATCAATGAAATAAGCAAGTGCTACCAGTTAAGACTTCCCTTTCCCTGAAGAGCTATTTGTGGAATGTGTACCTGCACACCAGTGGGTGGATTCAGTAAGGTGGGAACATGGTTAAGTGTGGGTCAACAGATAATCCTTGGGAAAGAAAAGTAGCCTTTAAAAAGAGGTGCTAAGTATATAAACAGGACTGCTACTCTTTGACCTGTAATGAGAATTTGGTATCTGTCGTACCAAGGGTCTTTTTAAAGCTCAGCTGGGTCAGACTTTTTTAAAGCGAGGGGCTGGCAAATGGGTAACACACAGGCCAAATCTGACCTCCTTTCTCATCACTTTTTTAAAATTTTAATTGGAACACTGCTGCATCTATTCTTTAACATGTGTTTGCCTCTGCTTTTGCACTGCAGTAGCAGTTGAGCAGTTTAAGGTAAAGACCTCACGGCTCAAAGCACCTAAAATATCTGCTCTCTGGCCTTTTACAGGAAAGTTGGTTGCTGCTTAGTCCATTGCACGTTTAGTACTTAGATTTCTCACAGTGGTTTACCTTCCTCTTCTGTTTTGTCTTTATAACCTGCATGTGTGCTTGTATACATGCTCATGTGCCTGTGTCCACATGTGCATGTGTTAAGTACCTTTAAACACGTGTCTCGTTAGAACACAGGAGAGAAGCTTTGATTTGTCCCATCCCACTGTCTTAAGAGGATAGCTCTGCATAATTTTTCCCTGTTTCTCGCTTCCCAGACCAATTTTCTGTCAGCACATTCAGCCAGGGATGAAGCAGCGAGGCTGGAGGAGCGCAGGGGTGTGATTGAGTTTCACGTGGTCGGCAATTCCCTGAACCAGAAGCCAAACAAGAAGATCCTGATGTGGCTGGTCGGCCTTCAGAATGTCTTCTCCCACCAGCTGCCCCGCATGCCCAAAGAGTACATCACACGGCTGGTCTTTGACCCGTGAGTTGGGCTTTGCTCTTCCTCCTTTGTGTCGTCACTCGTACCTTGCTACCGCGTGCTGTTGCTGCCTGTCATGTGGATGCAAAGCTGTAAAGCAAGACCATTTTCTTACCAAAAAACACTACTTTTTAAACAGTTCGTAAATGTTTTTATTAATAGCAATGAAGCTTTATATTTTAAACTGCTAGTGACTGCCTTGTGTCTCCTTCATTATAGCAGTGAGAAATAGAAACACCAAGAAGTTGTCTCAGTGTTTTCATAGTTAAAACTTTCTTAGTTTTGGGGTCTTAACTAGGTACCATTGTTGCCCAGGTCTGTAAACATGGACAAATCACTGGGATGTAAGAACTGTTAACTTTGTAAAATCCATTGCCTTAAAAAAAAAGTAACAATATAAACAATGTAAACATATATGACCCAACAGCCTGTGTGAGCTGTACTTCACATACGTGACAATTCCGAATGATACTTTTTACAGAGAGACGGTCTGATAGGATTCCATAATGCAGGGTTTGGCAAGTGGTACATGTGAATTTGTTTTCTTTTCCATAATGTTTTTGAGTGAGAATAAACTCTTCGGAAACGTATAGCACATTTGACGATGAATTTGTGCTCTTTCCCTGACCCTCAACCTTGGGTTTTTGGGCATTGGATGTACAGGTCCTGGTCACCCCTGCACTTAGTGTGTTTCTGTTTGTAGACTGCAGATACTTCTTAGGGGACTTGTATTTTGATTTGATGGAAAATCTGATGAGGTTCTGTCCTGCTGTAGAAAGTTCAGGTGAGAGGATGGTCTAATAAAATAGTAGCAAGATGAAGGAAGTTTTCATAGAAATCCAAGATATGATTCCTTTGTTGGTTAGTTAATAAGGAATACTCCCAAAGGTATATTTATGCAACTAAGGTACATAAAACTTTGACTTAATCTTATTCTTTCAGGAAACACAAAACTCTTGCTTTAATTAAAGACGGCCGTGTCATTGGTGGTATTTGTTTCCGTATGTTTCCATCCCAAGGATTCACGGAGATTGTTTTCTGCGCTGTCACCTCAAATGAGCAAGTGAAGGTAAGGGAACCCCGAGGTCTTTGAAGAAAAGCAGAACTTGAGTCTTCTCACTAAAGCTGCAGAGCTTGAGAATCTCGTCTCTGTGTGCCATACCCAGAGAAGGTTCAAAGTGGGGGTCGGGCCTGTCCACGAAGAGTCTCTCACGGTGAGGGTATGTGTAGATGTATACGGAGAGTAAACTGTTCCATGTACCAACGAGTAGCATTGTGTCAAGGCTTTGTTGGACACTGGGGCAAAGTACAGGGACACTGTGCAACCCTACATGAATTTCAGGTGTAGTCTGTAGCAGATGAAAGGATGCTTGTAAGTCAATCTCAGTGTTGAGTTTTAATTTACACACAGTGCGTGCATGCTATACACACGGTTGCATACATTGACTTACACATACACACATACAAACACACACATAGACACACACACCTGACAGCACTGAGCCACCAGAAAGGATGTGGTTGATGCGGATTAGGATTTATGCAGCTTACACTTCAGAAATAGTTGTATGACCTTGTCCCTAAAGGCAGACAAGGACTGAGGAAATTCTATAAGGGAGGTCATGAAAAATTGGAATAAGCATGTGAAGCATTTGTGTAAGGTTTGGGATATGTTAGTGTCTGCCTTCCCTCTTTTTCTTCTTCCCCTTTTCCTTTTGCCCCTTTCCTCACTTCTACTCCCCCCAACCTCCTCTTCCTTCCCTCCTTCCCTTCTTTCCTTCCTTTCCCCTTGCTTTCATGTTGCTAAACTTCTCAAGTTGTCCTTTGTATAAGTTCTCTCTGAGAACTGTGACTATGTTTTATTCATATTGTGTTTAGTCTGGCTGACTGGTGAGTCTACCATTTAGCAGAAAAAAGAGCTGTCATTTAGACTTCGTTGTGTTCTACTCTGCTACTCTTAGGAAAATAGAACCAGAAAATGTATCTTTATTTAGGGATCCCTAAAGAATATCATCCAAAAATATGGTAGGTTGTAGAAAGAAGGAGATCATTGTTAGCTGGTTGTTAAGAAGGATTATTTTAAGGTCTAAGGTGATGTTGTCCTATGGAAGTATAACTTGCAAATACTAGTCACCAAAGTACTTTCCAGTGCCCTAATAGGTACATTTTTTTAAAAAGCAAATAGAAACAGGTAAAGGTGATGTTTTATTATTTATTTTTTAAAAGAGAGGGTCTCACTGTATAGTTCAGGCTGGTCTTAAACTCACTATGTAGCCCAGGCTGGCCTCGAACCACCAGTGACCCTGTTTTCTCAGCCCCTGAGTGCCGGCGTTACAGGTGTGCCTCACCACACCCAGTCTAATTTTAGCGTATATTTTATTTGCGGCACCTGGGATTGAACTCTCAGCCTTGCACCTGCCAGACAGGCGCTTAAGCTGCTGAGCCAAACTCCCAGCCCTGGTTTTTTTGAGGCAGGGTCGCACTATGTAGCTCAGGCCGGCCTTGTGCTCGCGTTGTAGCCCAAGCTGGCCTCGAACTCACAACGCTCCGCCTACCTCAGCCTCCTGAGTGCTGGGATTAAAGGCATGCGCCACCACGCCTGGCGCATATATATTTTACTTTACCCACTATTCAGTGTCACAAAGAATAATTGGGACTACTTACATCATTATTACTATTTTTTTTTTTTTAGTTGAACTCAGAGCTTTTCCACTGAGCTACATACATTCTTAGCCCTTTTTATTTTTTATTTTGAAAAATTTTTCTTTTATTTCCTTTTGATTTATTGGGAAGTTGAATTAAAAACAATAAAGAGTTAAGCCATAAAACTCATGAAATAAGAATTCCACTTTTCCAAGTAGTTTCTTTTACAGCTCATAACTACATTTATCTACGCCATCATCCTCTGCATACCCAATGTACTGCACAGACTCATAGCAAGGAAACTGTCCACCTTGCCTCATCCACAAGATTTGTCCCTCATCTTATTTTTTTTAAAGAGGAAAAAAAGATAAACAATCAAACCGAGTTTCAATAGTTAGAATAGTTGATACATTGCTTCCTAGTAGTTATTCAGAGGACAGGATGTAGGTGTGATATCTTATCTAAACAGTATCAGCACAAAACATTCTTTTCAAGGAACAAATAGAAGCTAGCTGAATAATTATCTTAGCTATCTTGTGTGTGTGTGTGTATGTTTTTTCTTTTTCCCTTTCTTCCTTTCCTCTATCACAGTTTGTCTTTTCTTTTGAACAGTTCATGTTTTTTTTTTTTTGTTTGTTTGTTTGTTTTTTGGGTCCCAGAAATCAAACTCAGGACTTTGTACTTTCCAGGCTGGTGCTGTGGCACTGAGCTAAATCCCTGACCCTGCCCTTTTTATTTTTTATTTTGAGTCAGGACCTCGCTGAGTTGCTGAGTTGCCCAGGCTGGCCTTGACTTTGCCTCAGCTTCCCAGGGTGCTGGGCTCGCAGGTGTGTAGCACATGCTTAGGTACCGTGTGCATTCTTTTGTACTCAGTCTTTAAAATCAGCTGTGTATTTCATACTCACAAGTCAACTCAGGTTGGACAGCCTGAGAGCCACATTTCAAGTGCTCAGTAAGCCTATATTGGACAGTGCAGGTCTAAGGACTTTGTTGATTCCTTCGGCTTCAAAGAAGCAGCGCCATTTGCAAAACCCAAAACTGAGTTCCTGGAAGGAATCATTCTCTGGTTGAGGGTTGCAGTCAGTGCCGTGGGTACTTTGGCTCTATTAGTGGCTTTGCTTTCTGGTCTCAGAGCTGGTTGTAGCTTCTGTGATGTATTTATTGTCACAAAGCACAAGGGGAGCTTTTGTCTTTGACTTCAAGCACCAAGCATCAGAGGGCAAATACAATTCAGTAGTGCCACATTCATCATTCTGACTGGGGAAAGGAGAATGCAAATGTACTGAAAACTGTTCTCTGGCACTTTCTCAAGAATTTCAGACGGTGTATCTTTAGGTGGTGCTGTTGCTGTCTTTAACACTCCCACCAGCTGAAGTGAGAAATGTCCAGGTACCCAGACTTTTTAAACATCCTGAGTTTAGGACCTTACTCTTTAGCTTTTCGTAGAAGACTTGGAAAATACATTTTTGGCTTATAATGTCAGAAAGGTTGTACAGTTTTTATTTACGGAGATAGCTATACCGAGTATGCTGTTTGGAAAAGCTGGACACTGTTAAGGTTACTACAGGGAAACTCAAGGTATTTAATATGAATTGCTTACTTTGTCTTATTACTTCCCAAGAAAGGCAGTTCATTTTTTCTCCCCAACCATGTAATTTTCTAAAGATTTCATGGAAAGTAGCCAAACATCACAACCCAAGTAGGAAGAACTGGGGGAAAAAATTGCTTTTTGTAATTGACTTGAAAGTGCAGTTTTAGAGAATGAAAATGTCTTTCAAAACAAAATAGAATTGATGAATTGATGGAAGTTGTGTACAGTTCTTAATTTCTTGGTCTTTTTACTGTCTTGTGTCATTCCTTAGTGATTACTGCATGACTCCTGCGACATGTGCTGCCCTAGATATGTACATTTTTATATGCTTGGAGTCTGAGATAAAGATGATTGAACTTTGCCAACTCATAGCACTAAACAGCATGAAACTTTGCTCTGATGCAAAGTAAACTGAATGGGCCCCAATTACAGAAGCTTATGTTTTTAAAAACAACAAATTTATACATAGAGATCTTAAATATTTATTAAAATCAGTCATTTTGGAGACTCCAGCTTATACACCACTTCCTGTGCAAATTTTTCTTTTATTGTCCCGGGGATTGAACTCAAAACCTCATGCCTGCCAGGCAGGCGCTTAGGCCACTGAACTAAATCCCCGGCCCTATTTTTTGAAACAGGGTCTCACTATACAGTTCAGGCTGGCCTTGAACTCACTTTGTAGCCCAGGATGGTCTGGAACTCACAAGGATCCTCCTGCCTCAGCCTCTCGAGTGAGTGCTGGGATTAAAAATGTGCGCCACCACGCCCAGCGCTCCTGTGCGTATTTAAAGGGAATGTGACAACATACTGAGTTCTTTGGTGACACGTGATGAGACCAGAGGCTGGTTGGTATAGGTCACGTGGAATTTCCGTGTACTTGTGTGGGAATTGAAACCAGGGCCTTTTGCGCTAAGCTACATCCCAAGCCTTTTTTATTTTTTTATTTTAAGACAGGGGCGCTTTGTCTTTTATTTTAAGGCAAGGGTTGAATTTATAATCCTCCTGCCTCAGCCTCCTGTGCCTGGCTTCTTTTTCACCAGAGGTACAAATACTCTCTTCTGCACCAGTGATACACAATAGAAATACAAAATGCAAATCACATACGTAATTTAACAATTTAAAAATTTCTAGTAAGTCTATGACAAAGAGTAAAGAGAAACAAGTGAAATTAATTCAATGTTCTTTATTTTACCTAATATTTCCAAAATAGTGTCACATCAATGTGTAATAAATATAAACTAATAATAAGAATTTTTTTCCTACTGTGTATTTATATTCCTGCACATCTCAGAATGAATTAGTCACGTTTCAGTCGCTCAGTAGCCATGTGAAACTAGTTGCTGCTCTCTTCTGTAATTGTGCTTATTTTCCTCATTTTACTGTGATTTCCTCAAGGAGAGAGATATTTCATTTGTCTTTTTTTGGTGGTGGTGGGGGTACTGGGAATTGAACTCAGGACCTTACGACGCTTGCCAGGCAGGTACTGCACCACTGAGCTATATCCCCAGCCCCTCCATTTTTCTTTTTATTCAAATTTTATTAAAACTCAGAAAGTGTTTCAGTCTTGTGATATGTTTGGGAAGGCTAAGGTGTCCTTGGGTAATATCAGTGGAAGAATAATATTTAGAAGAGGGAGTTGGTAGTTAGTTTCCTCCTTTTTACAGAACAGAGCATCACCTGGTTATCATTATTATGCCTGGTCCAGGACCCAAGCTTCAGGAAAGCATTGTTACATTGAAGACAGCTTTAAACAAAATTGATGAGGTTGATAAGAGGTTTCCTGGCGTGTCATGTAAGAAATGACTGTAACCTTGATGATTCTTGGCTTGGGACTTCGTAGGTGAGGATGATGAGCATAAGTGAGTCTAATTTTCAAGGGCTTAAAAAAGATGTTAAAAGCAGCAATGAGCCTTTATAACTCTTAAGAGGAAGCCTAATGTTAATAAGTAGAAATAACGAAGACCCAAAGCTCAGGTGAGCATTAGGAAGGGATTCCTGACTGTGCAGTGCCTAACAATAAATTAGTCTATCTCAGGACCAAGGAATTGCCCTACCATGGAGCTGCAGGACTGTGCTGTCTAACCTTTTGTAAGTGCCGAAGGACTTCCAGCTTCAGTGGGGTACGGAGTTAGACCAAATGACTGCCAAACATCCTTTGAGGTGCTGTGGTTCTGTGAGATTGTACCTGTGGACACATTTGAGTTCTTACTGTGTGAAGATATTTATTTCTAGATGTTTAGATTTACTTTTATGTGTTTTTATGAGTTTCTGAAACAATCACATTGAATTTCTAGATTTTTGTCTGAGCTTTGCATGTCACTGAAAGAACCAGTACTTGGGTGTTTTTTTCACGTTTAAACTACTCAGTTATTCAACATGGTTCCCTGTTTTTACTGTCCAGTGTGTTCTGACTGACTCAGAGACTCTGGGTTTGTTAGTGAAACGTTCTGTATAGGTGGTGATGTGATTTTTTAGAAGTGTTGTTGAAATGTGGTGTACAGCAAACATTTGAATTAGTAGAAGTACTAATGAAAGTTTACCCTTTTCATCTCAGGTTGTGAAATACTTGAAAGATTGAACAGAGATTCATAATCAGCATTACTCCACTTTTATAGTAATATTCAGCAAATAATTTTTAGAACTAAACTGTAGTCTATAACCTTGCTGTATTATTTTTAAAGAACTGGAAACATCTATTTTGTTCCTTATCCCCTCCTTCTTTCCCTCCCTCCCTACTTCCTTCCATCTTTCCTTTTTTCTTTTTTCTTTTTTTTTTTTTTTGGAGGCAGGGTGTCACTGTGTAGTACATGGTACCCTTGAACTCATGGTGATCTTCTGTCCTCAGCCTCCTGAGTGCAGGCATTATAGGCGTAGGTCACCATGCCCAGCTGGAGTCATCTATTTTCAAATGTGATTTTATCTTGAACCAAGGATTTTGAAGTTTTTAGTTTTATAGCTTATTTTCAGAGTTTAGAAATGCCTAAAAAAGTTGTTAATATTATATTCCCTTTATGAGAGGTCCTGGCTGATAAAATTTATCAAAACACAAACTCCTGGGAAGTTTCTAGGAATTTCTTTTCTCCGAATGTAGCATATTTATCTGTACTAACTTCCACACAGGGCTATGGAACTCACCTGATGAATCATTTGAAGGAGTATCATATAAAACATGACATCCTGAACTTCCTTACATACGCAGATGAATATGCAATTGGATACTTCAAGAAACAGGTCTGTTTCCCACTGGGCAGTGTTTTTCTGTTACTCATTTTATTAAAACACATTTCAGGTAGCTTCCACCAAAATATATTTTTACCTTCAGTGGTTCCTACTGTGTAGGGCACACATTTATTTTGCAAGGCATATGCCAGAAGTAAGCTTCCAACTGAATTAGTGTAACTTAGTACTGGATAACTATTTGAGTGAATGAATGCTTATAATCTATAATTAAAATATAGTATGACATCTTCCCGTTCTAAAATGTGGTATCCCCAGATGGAGAAATTCCCAGTCCTGGGTACATAGAGTTTTCTGTAAATAAGGGAAATGGATCCGGCCTCTGGAAGGCCTCCATTCATAGCAGCAGAGAGAAAGTGCCCAAGTTTATAAAGCAGCACAGACTAGCCTGTTTCTTTCTATAGCACATGGTAGGCTGCAAGTGTGTTCGCCTTTTTAGTATTTCTTATCAGAAGTTTTTACCTTCTGAAAGATGATAAAGGTTATTCTTTGGTTACATGTAATTTTTCATAGTGATTTATAATTGCTAAAGATTTTCCATGAACTTTATTCTAATGCTGGAAGTCACATCCAGAGTCTTTTCTACAATAGGCGAGTGCTTTGCCACTGAGCTACATCCCCAGCCTTCCATTCAGTTTGCTGACTACAAAAGCCTTGTGTAGTCATTACAGTAATTTTGGAAAATGAATAAGGTATGGTGGCACATGCCTGTAATCTCTGCACTCAGTAGGTAGAGACAGGAGGATTATGAAGTTTAGGGTCAGCCTGGGCTGTTTAGAGAGTTCAGAGCTATAGAGCAAGAGTGTGTCTCAAAAAAACCAACCAACCAACTAAACAAACAAAACACCCCCCAAAAGCAAACAAAAAAATCAACAAAACAAAACATAAGAAAATTTTGGAAAATGTGGTAAAACACAAAGAAGGGAAAAAATTGCTTGTAAGTCTACAATTCAGAGAAATTTGCTTTGTTTTCACACTTTTACTGTTTTTCTGTGTACATAGAAATGTTAAAGTTGCCTCATACTATGTAGGTAGTTTAGTTACTTACCTCGTTCATGTAATTTGATTATTATTATTTTTTTTTGTGGTTTGTTGTGATTTTAATGAATAAACAGAAAACTTATTTAATACCCCTTTTTGGGATACTTAGGTGTTGTTTATAGTATATTTAAGTGTATGTGTACTTGCATGCATGTGTTTGTGTGTTACCTTCATAGATGGTAATTTGTGTAAATTTCTAGTAGTTATTTCCAGAAAATTTTAGGGTTTCTGTTACGTATTTCAAATACAGAAACAAATCTTTTTTGGGGGAAGACGAGATTTGGGACAAGATTTCACTATGCAGTTCAGGCTGCTCCTGAACTCACTATGTAGCCCAGGCTGGTTCTGAACTCGCAGTGATCCTCCTGCCTCAGGCCCCTGAGTGCTGGGATTACAGGTGTGTGCCACCATGTCTGGCCACAGAAACAATTTCTGTTTTCATCAGCAAAATATAAGGGGGCTCAGGAAAGCAGTTGATAGTTGAAAAAAAATTTTTACTTTTGTCCCAGGTAACAAATTACATGTTTTTGAATTTGTTTGCTTATTGCAAGATTTCACTTATGCTTCCATCTTTGTTGGTGTTTTGTATTTATCAACTGTTTTGCATTGCCAATTCATTGTATTTTGCTCTTTTTCTATTGAAAAATATGTTCTAAATTGATTTTTGAGAAATATTTATGTATAATGACTAATCATTTTTGATATTTGTTTTAACATTGCTGATAGCTTTTTATTTTTAATTTTCAGAAATTTAAAGATTTATTGCATAAAATCTGTTAACTGCTAAGATATCTATCTATCTATCTATATCCTTATATGGCTGAAAAGCTTTTCCTCTCTAATACCAGATAATTAATTCTTTTAATTTTCAGAAATTAAAGATTTATTGCATAAAAATCTATTAACTGCTTTCTAATATATATATGTATATGTATATATATGTGTGTATATATATATATACACATACACACACACATACACACACATGCATACACACACATATATCCTTATATGGCTGAAAAGCTTTTCCTCTCTGATAGCAGATAATTAATTCTATTTATTTTCTTTTCATTTTGGGTTGTGTATTTGTGGTGACATATATGCCCCAAAATGAGAAGAAAATCACGATGAAACTCATGTAAGAAATCCACAGCATGGATTGAGCCCACGGCCTCACACATACTAGGCAGGGAATCTACCACTCAGCTGCATCCCCAGCCCTTTTTATTTTGTTTGGAGACAGTGTCTTGCTAGGTTTCTTACTCAAACTTGTCATCCTGCTACCTCAGCTTTCTGAGCAGCTGAGATTACAGTTGTGTGCCACTGCGCCTGGCAAATGTCAGGGTTTTTTTTAGATTGTAGCTATGTTGCAGAGTGTAACATTCTTTTTTGGGGAAAGGGAGCATCTGGAGTTCAAACTCAGGGCCTTACACATGCTAGGTAAGCGCTCTACCTCCCCCTCAAGCCCCAAACCACACCGTCAGCCTTTACCCACAATTCCTATATGGTTTATCTCTGGTCCTCTTAGAGGTTGATGGCAGTAATTACTTGGAAGATAACTTTTGCTGAGAGGTGAGGCAAGAAACCATTGGTGATAATTCTAAAGTCTTAGTAATTTTCTGCAAATAACCTAAATAATCACTTTAAGGAAAATTTTGTTTAAAGTATAAGTAGATTGTTTATAGTTTTGGATATATATCCCATAGCATTCTTAAAGTATGTAAATCAATAACATTGATCTAAATTTTAAAAGAAAGTAGTATTTTCTATTGCAAAGCATTTAATGTAACTACAACAATGACACATTGGGATGGTGTGGAAGGGTTTTTAAAAGTGTCTTTTTCTTTTCTTTCTTTTTTTTTTTTTGTGGCACCAGGGATCGAACTCACAGCCTTGGGCCTGCCACATAGGCACTTAAGCCAGTGGGTCAAACTCCCAGCCCTAGGTTTTTTTTTTTTTTTTTTTTTTTTTTTTTTTTTTTTTTTTTTTGCGGCACCGGGGATCAAACTCACAACCTCACACCTGCTAGACAGGCACTTAAGCTGCTGAGCCAAACTCCCGGCCCTCATCCCTGGTTCTTTTTATTCTTTATTTTGGGACAGAGTCTAGCTAAGTTGAACTTTTCATTCTCCTGCCTCAACCTCCCACAGTGTGAGAATTACAAGCATGTACTATCATGCATGACTGCTAATCGCTGGATTATGTGATAAATTTTCAAGTTTTCTTTTAAAATTTAGATCAAGCCGGGCGTGGTGGTGCACGCCTTTAATCCCAGCACTCGGGAGGCTGAGGTAGGAGGAGCATTGTGAGTTCGAGGCCGGCTTGGGTTACAACGGGAGCTCAAGCCTGGCTTGAGCTACACAGTGCGACCCTACCTCAAAAAACCAGGGCTGGGAGTTTGGCTCAGCCCCTTACGCACCTGTCAGGCAGGCGCAAGGTTGTGAGCTCAATCTCCGGTGCCGCAAAAAAAAAAAAAAAAAAAAAAAAAAAAGATCAATGTTATTGATTTATTAAGAATCCTAGATTAAAACACCCCCCCCACGATGAAATTTATATCTGTCATTTATTTTGTAATTCAATGCAAAATTAACCCTAATTTTTACTTAACACCCATTTTTATTTCAAACTTTTAAGTGTGCATTTTATTAGTGTTAGTGTTTAAAGTGTTATCTAGCTTCCTATTTGCACATTTAGTTATGCCTTTGAACTTCATGGCTGCTTTTCAAGCTAATCCCCTGCAAAATAGCATGATGAGACCGTGAAAGGGACATACTTAGTTCCTCATTCAGTGTATGTTTGATGCCTGATATCCATATGAATGAGTTGATTTGCCTTCTAGGGTTTCTCCAAAGAAATTAAAATACCTAAAACCAAATATGTTGGCTACATCAAGGATTATGAAGGAGCCACTTTAATGGGATGTGAACTAAACCCACGGATTCCTTACACAGAATTTTCTGTCATCATTAAAAAGCAGAAGGAGGTAAGCAGGTCTACCTTGTGTTTACTCATGGTCCTTGTATCCAGGCCAGCCTTCTTTGGGGTGGGCAGCAGTTAAGAGTTCTGTGTGTAGAGGCCTGCTAGATAGCATGATTTTAGTTTGATAGGGGCTATCTGTCTCCTTTCTAGATCACAATTCCTAAGGGGGTCAGTACTTATTAAATTGGTGTAAAATTCAAAATGCACAAAAGACAATGACATATTTTCATTTTATCTTCCAAAACCTATGTATTCTGGCCTCAGTCATCCCTCTGTGATTTGGGGATGACAGTGTGCAACATAGGTGCCATGTTGTCCCCTGATTGATGTGTTTTGAAATTTTTTTTTTTCCCCTTTCTTATTTTCTCCTTGAAATAAAACGGATTTGTGAAAAAAAAAAATCATCCTGGTCAATCTTACTTTCATCCCAAACTAATTCTCCAAAGGCCCTTCCTGATGCTTTAGCCCCCTTGGTGTCTGCATCCGTTGCCTACCTCCGTGGTCCGGCACACCTGTGAATCAGACCATCTCGGCCTCTATTCTAGTTCTTCCTTTCAGCTTCTCTAGCACTAGTTTGATCTACCAGTTTGAGTTTTCAATTTGTTGTGGTACATAGGCATTGATCTTCATGTGTATTGATGTCTCCTTTTGCATTGCGAGTTCTGAAGACTTATGCCCCTGAGTATTAGTGGTTCGTTATCTAATATTAAAGTGGCATTTTATGCATATGAACTAGATGAGAATCAGTAAGTGGGAAGATTGATAGATTGGAGTACATTTGCTAGTAATTTTAAATTTCTCTAAGGAAGAAAAACAGTAACAAAGAACATAAAAGGCCTGTAGCCACGGAGTATACAAAGGCTGTTTATCACACGAATTAACATTTTCTGTTAAGCCCAGGTGCACCTCCCGCTCCCCATGGTTTCCCGGAGTTTGCAGCTGTGTCATCTCACGTCAATTCCACTCAGTACTTCTGCTATTCACGGCAGAGCACTTTCCCCTAACAAATAACTAAAGAAAGGCATCTGTCTTAAATCCATCTTTGTTTCCTGGTTTCCATCCTTGGTCCCAGCTCTTAGTTACTTGTCAGGCTTTACTCACACGACAGCCGTAAAGCTTTTTGCACGGCGTCTGGTGCTTTATCGTCACTGGCTAAGCATTTTTCTTTTATGTAAACCACCTTAAACTGGCTCTTGTGTTTCCTTGGAAGTGAGCAAAGGCGTTCTTTTTTGTATTAGAAAATAAAAGCAGCTTTTTTTTTTTTTTTTTTTTTTCGTTTCTTGGTCAGAGATGTCAGCGTAAGGGAGCATTCTTAACTTGGGAAGAGTTAATAAAGCCCAACAAGCCCCCCTCTCCTGTCTCTGACCGAGGAGCTGGCTCTCCGCATTGTTCTCTTTGGGGCCTAATGAACAGCTCTGGAGTCAGCAGCACATTGTTCCGCATTAGAGGCTGCTGGCCAACTAAAGCCATCACTGTGCTGTCAGCTGCTCTTTCCTCAATCCTCTCTGCCCAGTAGCGACGATTCATCCCCCAGCCTTAGTTGAGAGCAGGATTCCCTTGGCAGAGGCTGCACATTTTACACGATCTGTTAGGCCTCCCTACCTACAGGGAAAGCCAGCAGCATGGAGCTATTTTAGATGGCTTACAAAGCAGCCAAGTTTTTAGAAGACAAGCTCAGACAAGCTCCCTCCTCCCCCTCCTTTCCTCTTGGCTCCCTTCTTCTCTCTCCACCCCTCCCCCCTTCTGCCTGCAGCTTCTTCTCAGGCGTATGGTTGAATGGAGGTTGGAGGTCTGGAGCTGTGAGCCTGGTTCTAGCACTGAAAAAGAGACCTGCAGACCAGGTGTGGTAGTGCGGTCCTGTAAGCCCAGTACTCTCCGAGTCTGGGACAGGATGGTTGCAAGTGCGAGCGTGGTGTGTAAAACTTACTTGGCAAAACCTTGGCTCAAAAATAAGGGCTGGGGATATAGCTCAGTGTGTGAAGCACTGGGTTCAATGCTACAAAGAAAGGAAGAGGTTGGGGGCAGGAGGAGGAGAGAGGGAGAGAGGGAGAGGGAAAAACAAAACAAAACACCTGAGGTCACCAGAATAATATATTTGGATGCCTATGCAGATGGAGTGTCCCTTACCCCAAATGCCTGTGTTCTGCAGTGTTTCAGAGTTTGCAGCATCCCCAATCTGAAATACTGTAAAATCCTCATCTTTTACCTGAAAAAAATCCCTTGAGTAAAGTAAGAAGTGAAACCGGTAGAAATCAGACTATGTATATTTGGGATTTTCCTGGTCCCTACAAGCTGCGAGAGCAGGGTAAGTTGAAGTTGTCATCAGTGGAGATGGAGAAAGGAAACTCGAAGAGCCGGGCAGGTAGATGAGAGTGGAGGGCTGAGCGTTACTTTCTGAGTGTTGACTCACCAGGAAAGGTGGCCCCTTGGGTCTCGTGAAGATGAGATGGCTTTGTGAGAGACCCGGAAGTTTGGAACTGGACAGTCGTGTACTGGAATCAGCATGAGCAAAGAGTCAGGCCATTTTAAGTAGATTGATGGGCACATGAGTAGGGGCGATCACTGGGCACGTGGGTGAAGAAAGGCAGTGGATTGGTTATAAGCAGACAGAGATGTGTGTGTGGAGGGGGCACATTTCTACAGATCAGTGTAGGGCTGGTAATTCTTAAATCTTAATCTACACAGGAGACTACAAGGGACTGGGTTTGGAGGAGCCAAGTAAAGATGGGGGAAATGAATGCTTTTTACTTGTTTGGGTTTTTTTGTAAGGAGCTGTACTAAAA
Organism: Dasyprocta punctata; assembly: GCA_004363535.1. Classification (NCBI taxonomy): domain Eukaryota; kingdom Metazoa; phylum Chordata; class Mammalia; order Rodentia; family Dasyproctidae; genus Dasyprocta; species Dasyprocta punctata. The sequence goes on from RJWM01012768.1 coordinate 30,391, forward strand.
CTTGGGAGACCAATAGAGATGGGAGCCTTCTGCCCTTGCAGATCTTTGGGGAGATTGTAAAACTGACAGCAGTGGGTAACAGAACTGAAAGACACGTTAGAGGAGAGGAAGATGAGGATATACTTTCATTTGGAAGGTCCTGATTTGGAGGATGTTGAGTGAAGACAGAAACTAGAACACAAAATGATCCTTTTTTTTTTTTTTTTTTTTTTTTTTGGGCGGCACTGGGGATTGAACTCACAACCTCGCGCCTGTCAGGCGCTTAAGTCACTGAGCCAAACTCTCCCGGCCCTGGTGTTTTGCACTCAGCACTCAGGAGACTAAGGCAGGAGAAACACTGTGAGTTCGAGAGCGGCTTGGGCT
>RJWM01012768.1:30853-55204 GCA_004363535.1 Dasyprocta punctata
AAAAAAAAAAAAAAAAAAAAAAAAAAAAAAAAAAAAAAAAAAAAAAAAAAAAAAAAAAAAAAAAAAAAAAACAAAGCAAAACAAAACAAGCCAAAATGAGTGTGTACACACATACAAAAAATAAAATCAATTTCACCTGTTTCTTTTTTATCTGATTAAAACGTGACAGGATTTTCAGTTTCAGGAATGACTTGTATTTCTTATTAGACAGTAGTCAACTAGATGTGCCAGTAATATACATTTACTAGTTTCATTAATTTTATGAAATTCTTTAATTGTTAGGATTACATATTGCCAGCCATATGTTTGAAATTAAGCAGTTAAAAACTAGAATTTTTCCTTCCTTTTGTGAATTCAGTTAACAATTTCTACCTTTTTGTTTTTCCTTTAAAAAATTCAGTTACGATACAGTTAATTTTAGGGTGGTGATTTTTGAGGGTTTTATTTTATTTTATTTTTATTTATTTTTTTTTGCAGCACTGGGGATTGAACTCATTTATTTTGTTTTTAAAGGAAAACTGCAGTACCTTAGAATTACCTACTACATTAGGAATTATTTTACAAAATAAACGTCTCTCAGAATTCTCCTGGTGATTCTTGGCATGGCTGTATTGCTTACAACACTTCACAGTTGCTTTTTGATGTAAGCAGCGTGGGTTGGGGATAAACCTTGGGAAGCGTAGATAAGAGGAAGGCTGTAACTGTTCTAGAGTTTTGAAACTTTCTGTGGATTATTCATCCGTTCCTCTAGTCTGAAAGGAACAGTTCTTAGTTATGGGGTACAAAAAGGTTCTGTCTAGGTTGTGAAAATACTCAGGGCTGTTTTCTGGTTAATTCCAGCAGAGGTTCCTCTGAGAACCAGGTCCCAGTAATGGGTTCTTATCCTAAATATGAGAAGTGGGTGTTAGAGGCATTGTGTTCTTTCCATATTGCCTTTTCTGGACGGCAGGGACAAGTCCTTTGAAGATGGTTGTGTGACTGTTATTCAGTGGGGGTGTAGAAAAATATTTTTGTTTCTTACCTGTTAAATAGCATTCACTTTTCTTGCCATTTTGTTTCTGAAAAAAGACTTATTTTGTTAGCAAAGTAATTCTTTAAGATGACTGACTTGAACTGTATCACCACAGAGACCTCTTTCACTAAACAAATTTTCTTCCTCTATTTTACAGATAATTAAAAAGCTGATAGAAAGAAAACAGGCCCAGATTCGAAAAGTCTATCCTGGACTTTCGTGTTTTAAAGATGGAGTTCGACAGATTCCTATAGAAAGCATTCCTGGAATTAGTATGTATAGACTTTTTTATAAAAGCAAAATGTTTTGGTAGTGTCATGAGTTGTGTTTGAAACAGTTTCCACAGTGCAGTGATTTGAAAAGAGATATTGCCCTTCCTGTTTACATTTGTGTTGTTTCTGGTCTTTTAAGAAGTCAGCAAATGCTTTCCTTTTACTGTCTTTTCTCCTCTTCCCAAACAAACCAGAGGGCGTCCTCTTTTTTGTAGCAGTTAACATCCACCATTTATTAAGAGCATGGCATTTGTAACACAGTGCTCATATGTAACACCGAAATAGGGAAATTCAGTGTTTACAAATGGGTAAATTGAGTCTCAGAATGGCTATGTCCTTTTAACACTGAATGGCACCTAGTCAGCAATGGAGCAGTCCAACGATGATCTCCTTCAGACATCTTACAGTTTGTACCACATCTTACCATCATCATTGTAACCTACACAGAACTATAATTGATTTAGTTTCTTCAAACTTTAGTTAAAATTAATTGCTGTGTGATGGAAATCATACAATTTGCTTAAAGTTCCTTATTGCATACCAGTTTCCCTAAGACTTCTTGTCTGTGTGTTAGAGAAGAGTTGTTTTGGGTTAAGCCAGTTAGGTATTTTTATATATCAAAAGCTATTGGCAATTTTGTTTGGTTCAAATCTAGGTTGTTATAGAATATTGAAGATTTAATAAGCAAAACAAAATGAAGCAAACTGAGATTCTCCAGAAAAAAATAAAATGTTATTTTCACAAGATAAATTATTGTGTCTATTCTAGAGCAGATCTTATTTTTATTGTTAAAACCAGAAATTCTATTTCCTTGTGTTGTCCCTACCAGTGATTAGTAGGACTATAGCTGGCTACCATATCATTTATTGCCTATTTGTGTCATGTATCCTTTTCTTTTTTTATAGATATCAGCTAATCTCAAAAGGGATAGTATTGCCTAATTTTTAGTCTGTTTTATAGCCTGATAAACAGAGGCAAAGGTTACGTAACTTATTTGGGTAAGTTAGTTTTTAAAGAGAGAGCAAGAAATCAAATCTAGCTCTATCAGCTCTCTATACTAAACCATCTTGAATTACAAGCAGTAACCTGGCCAAATAAAATAGAGACCGGAAGAGTATTTGCTCTAACTTAAAATAACAGCTTGACTCTCTCATGCAGTGGTTAGCAAATAATTTGACTTACTGCTTAAAAATATAATACTGTATTATTATTTATGCTTTCCTCTGAAAGGTTGGAATTCATGCTATAAAAAACCACTATATAGGGCAGTTCTGTGAGACTGGGGAATTCGTATTGTGAGCTATATGAAGAAGTAAATAAATGCCATTAGTTTTAGTCCGTTTCCAAAAGTAGACTTTTATTGAGGCATGGCTATAATTTATTACTCTTTTGGTAAGTATTAAGTATGTTATTCTCTTGACCAAAAGCAGTTCTCATTTAGTGTTTAATTTTGTTGACATATAGGAGAGACAGGCTGGAAACCGAGTGGAAAAGACAAAAGGTAAGTAGATGGGCAAGAGGATGTTAATGGAAGTGATTTTTTTTCCCTTACCAGCAATTTAGAGAAAAAGGGCAGACCAATTATAATCAGTAATACAACAGTTGGTGGGTTTCAATTTTCATAAAATGTTCTGGAATGGTTCCAATTTTAGGTTTTTGTATGAATGAATTGAATAACAATCAGCTGGCAAGAGGGTAAAAACTAACCCTTGCTGCTTGTTGTTTATTCTTTTCCTTTCAAGTAAAGAGCCCAAAGATCCTGACCAGCTGTACAGCACACTGAAGAGCATCCTCCAGCAGGTGAAGGTGGGTGTGCTCTTTGTTCACTTCATGCAAATATTTTGAAATGATTCCCCACATTAATTTTTATATTAGATACCTTACTTTTTTCTTTACCCAAGAGCCATCAAAGCGCTTGGCCCTTCATGGAACCAGTGAAGAGAACAGAAGCTCCGGGATATTATGAAGTTATAAGGTTCCCCATGGGTAATGCCATTAAAATTTTCTAAGTATACATTTTAAATTCTCTGGATGGCAGTGTGGGGGACAAAGGGTTGTCTAAGTTGACTTGCACTGCTCTCTGATCGGGTAGAAAGTATGTGGTGGGTGGTGGAATTCTTTGTGCCTTTGGAGGGGCAGTGATGTCAGAGCAGTGACAGAGGAGAAGTGGAATGGCCTCTGTTCGTTACAGAGGTGCTGCAGCTGTCTTCCCAGTTCGTACACATGCCACACACCCAGCTCCACAAGTCTAGGTGGGGAACTGAACTGCTGACAGTAGCGGGTGTGGGAGTTGGTTGTCTGGACATAACCTTGTTTATAGTCTACCTATTTTATTGCAAATGGAAAAGTACCAGATTTTGTCCTTATGTGTTTGGGTATATTATAAATGGCTATTTCTTTTAAGAATTTTTCAAGATAATATGAAAGAAGGTAGATCAATCTGCATGACTGCTTTACTTTCGGTGGAAGAAGTTGCAGTTAGTATAATTCTTGGTGTTCATGATTTTGATGGATACTATGAGTGTCACTATGATGATGATGATGATTATTTGTGTGCATGTGTATGGTACAGTGGGCTGAACCCAGGGCCTTTGCACTAAACTACATTCCCAGAGACCCCCTTCCCCTTTTTTTCTGTTTTTGAGACAGGGTCTCACTATGCAGTTCAGGCTGGCCTTGAACTCACTTTGTAGCCCAGGCTAGCCTCGAACTCCCAGTGATCCTCCTGCCGCAGCCTCCTGAGTGCTGGGATTACAGGTGTGTACCACCACGCCCAGCCTCCACCACTATGCCCAGCCCCCAGCCCTTTTTATATTTTATTTTGAGCTAGGGTCTTGCTAAGTCACCAAGTTGTCCAGGCTGGGGACAACTTGGTGACTTAGCAAGAAGTTAATGCATACTATTTAAACTTTGTCCTCATCCAAAAACAAAAGAAGATGCTTTCAGAAATGTAGAATTGCAGAAGTTGGTGTTGTGCCTGAGCAACAATGCAGGGGTGATTAATTGAATTGAGAGCCCCAAATTAAATCATTTGGCAGCATACAGATGACAAGTAGCTGAAATGAGACTCTTCTGTTCCTTTTCTACTTGTAATCTGTTCCAAAATGTGGACGGATGAAAGGGATCTACTTGCTCCTTGGTGGTTGGGAGTTATTTCTCAGTGTTTACTATGGCATTAATTTTTCATGTTATATATAGTTATAGTAATGATTTTTTAAAAAAATTTATTTTTTTTGCGGCACCAGGGATCGAACTCACAACCTCACGCCTGGCAGACAGGCACTTAAGTCACTGAGCCAAACTCCCAGCCCTGGTTTTTTTTGAGGCAGGGTTGTACTATGTAGCTCAGACCAGCCCTGCGCTCGCATTGTAGCCCAAGCCAGCCTCGGACTCACAACACTCCTCCTACCTCAGCCTCCCGAGTGCTGGGTATAGTAATGATTTAAATAGCCTCTCTGCATTCCATATCTATATGCTTCCCTTTCCCTTTTCTTTCTGCCTTGCTACTACATATTGTACAAGAAAGGGAGGATTAACTGAACTCAAAATTCTGAAAGGGTGATTTGCAACTCAATTTCTATTATGTAAAAAATATGTTCAAATTCTTTGTGTACATTTCCTATCTTCAGTTGAGTGGTTTTTTAGATATTCATCCTCTGGAACATCTCAACATCTTTTTTGGTATCCCTGAGCTATAACCCCAGCCTTATCTCAGCCTCTTTGGGAAACCCCCATAGGAAGTTGTTGGGTTTTTGGAGAGAATAACTCCTTTTTGGTCCCTGTCGATATAACTCTAATGACCTGCAGTGTTAGGTCTAGCGGAGCCTGTCTGCTGTAAATTATTCATTGCCTGAGAAAGGTGTGAGTCTTTCTAGTTGGATACCAGCTATCTGTATAGCTGAGTGCTCTTGAAGAGAAAATCAACCCTATTGAGAAAGGCCATTGATGACTAAGGAATGTCCTAGACAAAGTTAATTAAAACAGTAAAGGTGCCTTTAGTGGGCCACTAATTGTTTTTCTTGCATGCCTTCAGATGCTGAGCAAATTATATAGTCTTACCTGTAAGATGGTCATGTGTTTGAAGACAAGTGACCAGTAAATAATTTTCCATTTTCCTATTAATGCTTTCTTGGATTTTTCTTTTCTTTTTTTTTTTTGGTGGCACCGGGGATCGAACTCACAACCTTGCGCCTACCAGACAGGCGCTTAAGCCACTGACCCAAACTCTCAGCCCTACTTTTTTTTGAGGCAGGGTCGCACTATGTAGCTCAGGCTGGCCTTGCACTCACGTTGTAGCCCAAGCCGGTCTTGAACTCACAATGCTCCTCTTACCTCAGCCTCCTGAGTGCTGGGATTAAAGGCGTGTGCTACCACACCTGGCTTTCTTGGATTTTTCTAAAAATATTTCTTCTGTTTTTCCTATGTTCTGAATACCTTTTTCTTTCAGAGGGATGGTGTCCAACTTGTTTCACATAGGGAGTTACACAGTAGACCTTGCTGACAGTGGTCAAACCAACTGTGACTTCTCCCCTGGGGTTTGGTGGGCAGGGTTTTCATGTTTTCCTAGAAGTCACAGGCTGGGAGGGGCAGGGGGGATGAAAATAGAAGACTTTAGTGGTGTCTTTATTTAATACCACCAATATTTAGTCATGGTTTTAACCCTTGCTATTTAGTCAACTGAAAAGAATTTAAGAAGGCAAGAAGAAGAAAGCGGCCACTTACAGTTTTAGGATAAAAAGGAAATATAGAAAGGAAGTATTTAGAATTGATAATAATTATCCATGAAGGTCTACTTGCCTCTGTTATTCTTGCTTTGTTTCTGCGCCCCCACCCCCTAAAAAACCTTTTACACCAACTTCTTTGTGTCAAGTTTCATTCATTTTCTTCCTCTTTTTAAAAAATTTTTTATTTCGGTTATGTGTTTCTTTTAAAACATTGTATGCTACTGTGGCTTTCCTCATGATACCCTTCCCTGTGTTCTCCAGGATATACTTTTATCTTGCTTTTTCCTCTTTACTCAACCTAAGCTTGCTCTGCAGAGCCAGTTTCTCACTCACTCTTCACTTTTACTTTTTCAAACATACTGCCACAGGGCCAGGGATTTAGCTCAGTGGTGTAAGCGCCTGCCTGGAAGGCGTGGGGTTGCGACTTCGATCCCTGGTACCAATGAAACAAAACAAAACAAAAAAACAAAAATACTGCCACAAAAAAACATTATATTGGACAATATATATATCTTGTTCAGTGCTAGAGATCGGACTCACGGCCTTTGCACACAGGGCCTGCGCTCCCCACCCCGTTCATTTTGTTTTTTATTTTGAGACAAGTTCTTACTGAGTTTTCCAGACTGGACTTGAACTGGTGACCCTCTTGCCTAAATCTCCCAAGCAGCAAGGATTACAGGTGTGTGTACCACTGTGCCTGGCTAGGACAGCTTAAGTGGTAGGCTTTTAGGTGGAAGGAATGCAAACACTTCATTTTACTTAGAGTGACTATTTTGTTGCTGTTTTTTCTTAAGCCAGAGAACATCCTGATGTGTTCAGCCACCCTTGGGTGATATTTAATGGAGAATTTATATATATATATATTTTTATCTCAACACTTTTAGACACCATCCCCTTCCATCCCAAGGGCTACAAACTGTGTGTCAGTTAGGGAAGAAAAATTGAAAGTTGAACTTACAGATGTAATGACACACACTCTTTTAGAGATAGGACTTAAAGATAAACAGCAAGATTTTTCCAGGTTTTCTTTGGTGTTTGTGGTGGATTTAGGATTTTATTTTATTTTTGTACTTTTGAAATTATGCATTTAGAATTTTTATGCAAATGAATTTCTTCCCATTGTACATAATTTTACTTAACATGTTGAATGATAATGCCATTGTATTTGGCTGTAAATTTCTTCTCCTCTGGACAGTCTGACAATAGAGTGGGAATTTGGGGTATTGGTACTCAGAGTATTTCTTAGCCATCTTGACTTTTTTCCACATATAGTTGATGTAATTATATCTTTTAAATGATTGATCCAGACTTAAAAGACAAATAGACACCCACAAGCAAATTTTAGTGTCTTCTAATTTGCACAGAATTCTTTGACACCATTTGCAGCCTTAAATGCTTAGATGAGGTAGTTTTTATTTTTAGAATAATACAACCTAAAGTGTGTAGATATATGGGGAAAATATTTTTTACACATCTCACAGGCTTGCTTTAGAAAAAAATAGGTTTAGTTTTTCTACTTTATTCCTATATATAAAACACCAAAATAACTGAATTTAGTGAAACAAACTCAGTATGATTGTTTTAGGTAATTAAATATTTCAAAACAAACATTCCACTTGCTGTACTCAGTGTAGATAGGGTCTGTTCTGTGTAATTCTGGATGAATAGCTAACATCAGTCAGTTTTCCATACTTATCTTTGCTTGTCTACTTAGCTTCCTTGTGCTCAATAGAGGATTGGACCAGATGAATATTAATGGTTTCTTTAATATTAAAATAACTATGATTTTACATTAAAAAACCTTCTCAAAAGAATGAACATTAGGTTTATGAACTGTTTTCCTTGATCAGAATTACTTATCTTAAAGGCACTGGGATGATAAAAATGTAATCAAACCAACAACATAGATTTTCTTTTGTCTTGTTTTTGTTACCCAGTGTTTAAATGGAGTCAAAGATTGCTAATGTATATATTTTTTCCTGTGCAGATCTGAAAACCATGAGTGAACGCCTCAAGAATAGGTACTACGTGTCTAAGAAATTATTCATGGCTGATTTACAGCGAGTCTTTACCAATTGCAAAGAGTACAACCCCCCAGAGAGTGAATACTACAAATGTGCCAATATCCTGGAGAAATTCTTCTTCAGTAAAATTAAGGAAGCTGGATTAATTGACAAGTGATTTCTCGTCCCTTGGCTTCTTAGAAACTCGTCCAACAGTGTGCCTAAAGCAAGGTGGTTTAGTTTTTTAAAAAGAATTGGACATAATGTTGAAGAGACTTGTAATAATTAGCACTTTTAAAAAACAAAAAACCTCCTTTTAGCTTTTCAGATATGTATTTAAATTGAAGTCATAGAATGTTTTTATTTTATGGGATAGATTTTATCTACTTACTACTATTATGAAATTTTCTATGGCATGTCCATTAGCCAACTAGCCCATGATAGATGATCAGGGGTTTCCTCAAAACCTGTATGTGAGGAAATTGCACATAGTACCAAGATTTGGGGGGGAATCTAGAAAATTTTCAGACCATGAATGTTTCCATTTTTTTCTAATGGAATGTGAGTTTTATTGTATTTTGAAGGACTTTAAGGAAAGGGATACATGATGAAAAGCCCGTAAAAAGTGAAATATGTGATGTTTGAAGTCTCTTTGTAGACTTTTTATATATATATTTTTAAAACACTCATCTGGATGAGGTGCTTTGAGCAGTTCTGAAAAATGCAGTTCCACAAAAGCAACTGCTTTGATTCCTAAGGAAGAGATTCTAAATAATGCAAACTTTTTATAAATCTGAGGTTTTGATAATTTGTCTACCTACAAGCTTGTGAGTGCATAATAACCACTATTTCTACACATATGTGTGGTATTATATTTGATTTTGCTTATGCAGGCCATAAGTTCCAAAGGGTAATTTCCCAGGCCATAAAGGCATAAACTTGAAAACACTTGAAATTGAACCAACAAGCTTTAATAGGAAAATTTGTACAGTCTATGTATGTATCAATCTGGTGAGTCCTTATTATAATAAATGAGGATTTTTTTCTGTGATAGACACAACCCTATGAGTAATGTATATGTGAACCTTTTTTTCTTCTGCATCTCCAGAATGTTTATTGCCCAAGGTGAATTAAATTCCCACCAAGGTTTGCTGTCAGTATTTTAACACCTACATTGCTATATTAGATTCAGGTTTACATCCCACTAAAATCCATCATACAACCTTATTAAATAACCTGTTGTGGGATTCCAGCTTAGTGCTTAGGATGATTTCCTGATTACACTACATAGAAAAGTGGGACATCAGTCACTGCAACTCTGGGAAAACTAACAACCACATCGACGGTCTCGACACTAATTTTTATGATGCAAATTTATAAACTGATTTTTGTAAAAGATGAAGTTTTAAAAATGTATTTAACTTATGTTTTGTATCAGCATAAATTAAAATGGGTCATTAGTAGTCATTAAAAACAGTTGCTGCAGATAATCTGCGTGAAGGAAGATATCAGAACATGGCTGTTAAGTTGGAAGTGTTGCTTTTGATTGGTAAGAGATTTTCAGAATGCTCACACTGAAAAATGCCTCTTTTTTAAGTACAAAAACCCACCTTGAGTGGTGTCTAGATTTCTAATGAAGAATGATGATACAGTTTCAGTTAAGTATCTCAGACTGGTGTTAAACAGAGCTTTGTAGCGGATTTGCTGCAGCATCTGTCCAGCTTGGTATCCTATGAAAGTTTGTTATTTTCTGGGTAGACATTCTTATAGAATATTGTCTTTAAAATCAGATTGTCTCTTCTATATGAAAGCATTTTTATGTTTTCTAATTTAAAAATTAATATTTTCTTATAGATATTGTGCAATAAAGCTGAAGTAGGATGTGTGGTTTTTGCAAATGCTTTAACAGCTGATAAAAATTTTACATTTGTAAAATTAATATATTGTACTGGTACAAAATAGTTTTAAATTATATTTTAAAAAGCTCCCATTTTGGTGTTGTGTTTTCTTCTTCTGATAGCCTGAGGTCAACAGGATCTGGTAGGACCACTGGCGGTATCCTTAATCCTTAGCTCTTAAACTTTGTTGAAGATGTTTGGAATTGTTGAATTTGTGGGAAGTCTCATAAAAACCCATACCCAACTAGTGAGATTTTCAACAGGAGAGACATTTACTTGATCACTACATCTGTCATCCACTAAACAATAACAAAAATTCATCTACAGAAGTGTTACTGGCTTAAAAATCAAAAACTTAAGTTTTTTTTCTTTGCATCTGTGAAATAGAAGAATTAAACTAATTTTTAAATATCTCCTATGTGAGCTGCTAATGTTATCAAAAATGCTATCTTTAGGAAATACACATCTTGTTGGGGTTTGAGAGGATCCCACAAAGAAGATTCCTCTTACATACTGAAATCTGAACCCAGAGGGGACAAAATAAGGCATACGATGGCTAACATGTCACCTTTATTACTAATAAAATGGATACTGGAGAATGTTGCTGGCTTATTTCTATAACAACAGGAGCTTTGGACCACTGCTGACTTTCCCAATGGGGAAGGGTTTTGCTGTTAACCTTAGAGCAATGGTATTCAGTGAAGTAGACAATATGCTAAAGGAGGTGAGGGAACAACCATAAGCACCACAAAAATTTCCCTTCAATGTAATGTATAAATATTTATGGCCTGGTTTCTTTATGAGAACATTGTAGAAAAAGGAAACTAACAATGACTGTCTTAATTTTCTCTTTTTTCTGAAACAAAATACCCAACACCCAAAGTTAAAGGAGGAAAGGTTTATTTAGCTCAGTTTGTGGAGGTTTCAGTCCATAATTGGCTGAAGGAAAGGTGGCACATGGCAGAGGGACAACCATTCATGGCATGCAAGATAGCAAAAGCAATGAGAGACAGAAAGGTGGAGGGCGAGGAGGAGAAGTCTCTTTCAGTCCCTTATACTGGATGCAGGCCACCTGCCCTGGGGAGGGTGTCACACACCCCTAATCTCAGCATTGGACCATGAATCAGTCACACACTCTAGATTCATCTACCCCGCCCCCCTGAAAAATTTAGGCCCTCATGAGGTTTTGGGGAGACATCTACACACAAATCATAACAGTGACAAAGGCAGACATTATCTTTGGGCTTATTAAAGCAAATGTTGTATAATTTGTGTATTTGTATGTGTATGTGTGCATGTGAAATTCAACATGGATAGTGTTAAAAGTCAGCTGCAAAAAGATATGTAGAGTATGGTTCATGCAAAATGTTAAAGCACAATACACAAGAGACAGAACCAGCCAGGCGTGGTGGTGCATGCCTGTAATCCCAGTTGAGGCAGGAGGATCACTGAAAGTTTCAAGCCAGCCTGGATTACAGAACTATATATCGAGACCCTGTCTCAAAAAAAAAAAAAAAAAAAAAAAAAGTTTTTTGTGAAGTAAAAAGAGAGTCAGTGATTTAGTATAAGAATTAGCAAACTCGTGATAAAGGGCCAAGAAATAATTTTAGGTTTTGCTGCCCAAGAGGCAAAATTGAGGATATTACATATCTTAATTGGGTTGAAAATTAGTATGCCCTATCATCAAAACTGATTCCAAAGTTTTCTTCAACTATTTAAAAACCATTCTTAGTTTGCGCACCATCCAAAAACAGGCAGTATACTGCATGTGTGGATCATCGGCGGCAGTTTGCCTTCTACTGACTCAGAGCAGCGTTGTCTGGAGTTTTTCCTTTTATTTGTGTGTGACTTGACATTTTATTTCCATCACAATACTTTAAAAACTGTCTTTTTTTTCTACTTAAACTACAGAAGTGTCCATTCCTATAGCTAAGGGTAGAATCAATAATAATGAAGGCAGAATTATGACAGAAAGATAATGGCAACTACAGTACTTGAACAGCTAAAATAAAAGTTCTGCCAAAGTAATAGACATCACTGGTTCACCTCACATTGCTCCAGGTGATCTTCACATCTTATTTCTGAAGAACAGGATGCTGTAGAATCACTGCGTGAGATCTCGGTTCTACAGTGGGAAATTCTGTGTGAAAGCCAGCAGGGAAGATTGAAGACGTAGCTCCATGCAGAGTGATTTCCTAGAATGGCTAAGACCTGTCCTTAGCACCAAAAACACCAAATTTCCCAAAACAAAAAAATACCTCCAAAAGCCTGCAGAACTTCAGGCGTCATCCAGTATCATATAAGGATATAAAATACACAATAAGGCTCTGCAGAGGGGAAAAAAAAAATCACAAGAAATGATTGCACCACCGCAACTATGACAGAGCCATTTAAAACAGTCCTGTCAGATTTCCTTTACAAGTAACCAAATTATTACAGGGTTCTTTCTGAGTATCTTTGTGGTACTGGAGATCAAAACCAGGGCCTCCCATGTGCTAAGCAAACAATTACTACTGAGCTATACCCCAGCAATTACAGGGATCTAATATCATTTGACTAGGAAAATCCAAGAAGTTCAATTATTTAAAATTTTACAAAACAGACTGCTACAGAGCACCTTTCAAACAGCCACAGGTGAGAAAGAAAGTCAGGTTTTCAACACACATGCAGATGTTATATGTACAGGCTGTGAGTCTTTGGTCACCAAGTTTCCTGATGATGGAAATAGTCTATATTTGCAGTCCACAATATGGTAACCATCAGTCAAATATACTGAGACTGAGAAACTGAACCTTTTTTTTTTTTTTTTTTCCTGAGGCAGGGTTTCACTGTGTAGTACACGCTGGCCTTGAACTCACTTATATAGCCCAAACTGGCCTTGAACTCTTGGTGATCCTCTGTATCAGTCTCCCAAGTGCTGAGATTATAAGAGTGCACCACCATATCCGGCAAAAAGGAACTTTAAATTGTATTTAGTTTTAGTTAAGGTAGCCACTCTATAGTTTCCATGAATTATAAAAATAGGTATAAAAAATAGGTGTAAAAGGAGTGGTTGATAAGACTGGTAAGAAACTGGTGGGAAAATAGGATGTACAGATCGATGACTTTAGGGCTAAAAATTTGGGGTGAAACATCTTCAGTGTGACTGATACGGAGTGCAGACAGGTAACAGAGTACGTATAGTCAAGAAAATCTGGCTGAGACAGCAGGACTTTGAGGTCAGCCTGGGCTATAGGGAGTTCAAGGCTGTCTTGGATGACATTGTGAGACCCTGCCTTAAAGAACACAAATAGACACACGTACACACACACCCCACTCTGCAACTCAACAACAAAAACTCTGGGTCAGGTAAAACTAGAAGTTTTTTTTTTTTTGGGTGTTGGGGATTAAGCCTAGGGTATCATGTGTGGTATTTAAGCACCCTATCACTGAGCTACATCCTCAGCCTGAAATTAGAAATTTTTGATCATAGACCTGGAGACCATATAATGAAAAGTTGGAAGAGAGAAATGTTAGGTTGGACGCCAACAGGTTCTTGGCAGTGAGTATACAGAATGTGAAGGGGGAGGAGAGAGAAAATGTTCAAGGATGAGAACAGTGAAGCCTAGAAAGACAGCCAGATATTCTGATATTTAAAGAACTGGAGGAGAGTACAAGCTCTATCTTACACAAATTTTATTCTTTTTTAAAAATGAACCACCTACAGTGATTTAAAAGTTTAAAGAGGTGCATACAAGTACAGATGTCAAACACTATGAATTGAACTAATTTCTTCTAATTAGTTGATCAAAAACACAGAAAAGCCCTTAGTATTCACATATTTGAGATTTCTGCCTGAGGAGCTCTGAGAGTCCATGACATGGTAACTTACAGTTTTCCCAAGGTGCCAAGTTGAACACATACTTGGGGATAACTATTCCCTAAACTAGTTCATAAACCTGACCAACTATTGTTTCTCTAACTGTGATTTTATAAACGTTTCATCCGAGGAATCAAATGCAACAGTAGTATAAGAGATCCATAAACTTAGGGAATACCTTCTACAAATGTCAAGGATTTATTTTACTCAAAAATTATATAAGGAGTTTCAAAAGATCTTTGTCCTAGTTTTAAAAAACAGTATCCCCCACTTAAAGGAAAAAGAAAAGATGCCAGAAAATTTCTAAAATGTTGGTGTAAGACATATTCTGAATACAATCAAAGGGTTCAGGCAATATAAGAAAACTAAACAATTATAAAGTATGGTTCTCAAGAAATGTTCATATCTAGGATCCTGTTAAGAGAATATTCTCTGGTAATAGTTCCACCCACTTGTGTAACTTACAGATTCTCTACTGGAGCAACAGAAAAGGATATAGGATAAATTAAGCAGCATCCAAAAAGTGATTTACTGGATTTGCTTTATACTTTTTTTAGAACGTCTTGAATTCTTTTTCTGCTTGAAAATAGGAGAATTCAAGAAACACAAATCTGTGAAAGGGTCTCCTCTTCTTAGTTTCCTGTAAAGGTAAAAAGAGATTTTAGGCATAATGATGAATATCCCCCTATTATTCTGCAGTATAAAACTATTATAAAAATATGCCAATTTTAATGTTCTCGCTTCAGTTATCAAATTTTTACAGTACAAGTTAGATTGGTTCTTGAAAGATGCTCCGTAACTTCACTCTTCCCATGTCTCTCTACAAACAAATACTTACGAAGCTAGTGTTGGCTCCTTATAGTTCACGCTGCTTGTGCACCTACGCTTGGGGAGACACATGGGTGTGCTTTCGTGATTCTTTTCCGGAGAAAGAGAAAGTTTCCTGGTTTTTATTTCAGGAAACAGAACATTGGTGAGATCCTTCAGGCTGCAGTGAGGTGATGGAAGTGATGGGCGAGTCTTAGGTGTTGTACCTAGAAAAACAATTTTTACTGAACATCGTTCCAAGAAAAATTCACAGAAATAAAATTATACTCACTTACATATCTTAAATGTACATAAAATCTGGCATAATACAGATTTTATCGATACTGGGGATCGAATTCACAACCTTGTGCCTGCCAGGCAGGTGCTTAAGACACTGAGTTAAATCCCTGGCATGATACAGATTTTAAAAACCTTTTCACTATTTTCTTCTGTCTTCTTCAGGCCAGATAGTATAGAAATATTAAGTATGGTAGAAGCAAACAGCAGATATAATAGGACATTTTATTTGATTGTTACTTTTTCTTTTTTTGCAGTACCAGATATTGAATCCAGAGGTACTGAATTCAGCCTTCACACTGAACTACATTCTTAGTCTCTTTTTTTCCCCATTTTTGTTTTTTTACAATTTTAGGCAAAATCTTGCTGAGTTGACCAGGCTGTACTTGAACTGGCAATCTTCCTGTGTCTGCCTCCCAGTGTTGAAATTTTATTAAGATTTAACATTGTTCTGTGGTAGTTTAGGAGTAATCAGTCAATTTAAAAGAAGTATGAAATTTCGTTTTAGTCACATGTTGCTACTGAGAATCATGAAGGCCTCTCTATCTCTTATAATACTTAAAACTTACGATCAAGTGACTTCCTATTGTCTTTTTTTTTTTGGCCTTTTTGAGACAGGGTTTCACTATGCAGTTTAGGTTGGTCTTAAATTCATTTGTAGCCCAGGATAGCCTTGAACTTGCAGCGATCCTCCTTCCTCAGCCTCCCAAGTGCTGGGATTACAGGTGTGTGCCACCACGCCTGGATCCTGTTGTTTCACAAAGCCATTTAAACTTTGTCTGTTAAATAAATGAGAATTCTAAATCACACCCTATGTGAAATTCAGGATAAAATATGTTTCTTCTAGTGAAGCTAATATGTTAAAAATGATCAATGCTTTTACTAAAACATACAAGTTACTATACTTTGGAGGTGCATCTATAGAGTACTGGGAGGTAGGTAGCCAACACCTAGCAAGGATGCCACTGCTAGACTATCTCTCTCTCTCTTTTTTTTGTCTTTTCGAGGCAGGGTCTCACTATGCAGTTCAGGCTGGCCTCGAACTTGCAAGAATCCTCCTGTCTCAGCCTCCACCATGCCCAGTTGTACAGACAAACTATCTTAAGTAGCTTTAAAAAGCAAATTATATCCCAAGAAAAACTAAGTTGTAACTGTGAAATGACTTTATATTAAGCATCCACATGCTCCAGGGTTAACTGGGTTTCAGAGTCCCTTTTTTGTCACCTGTAACATACTGTATTATATTACTCTAATTTTTAGTTTGAAAAATATGTATAAGCAATCTATTAAATCAGTTGCTATAATGGTTCCAAAACTTTAATGTATTTATGAATCCACAGAGGAAACTTGTTAAAGAGATGCAAATTCTTGGCCACCCATGGTGGCGCACACCTGTAATCCCAGTACTTGAGAAGCTGAGGCAGAAGTACAGCTGAGTTTGAGGCCAGCCTGGGCCACATGCTGAGTTCAAGGCCAGCCTAAACTACATAGTAAGACTTTGACTCAAAAGAGATGCAAATAATAATTTGAGGAACGGGCGGTGGCCCGTGATTTTGCATTTTTGCGTTTCGTTTTTAGGTAATATGCTGATAGCCTGGGAACTAAACTAAGAGTATTTTTTTTCCCTTTTCAAAAATTATTATGGGTATTTTGAAAAGTAAACAAAGATGGTAACAACAGTATAATCCCATGTTACTCAGCTTCAATTAGGAACATTTTACCAATCTTGTTGGATTTACTCTATCATTGCACATAATGACTGTTTTTTTTGCAGTGCTGGGGATCAAACCCAGGGCCTCATCCATGCTATCAAGCACCCTACCATTGAGCTACTACAGCATACTTTATAAGGTAGATATTTGTAAGCTACCACTGCCGAACTGGTTGACTAGGGAGATGTGATTCACTTTTTTTGGGCTTTAGTTTCCTGATAAACAATGAACATGACTATTCAGAATTGTTCTGAGGACCAATGAAATACTGAAATGGACAATATTTTAAGAATTTTTTTTCTTTTGTGGCACCGGGGATTGAACTCACAACCTCGCGCCTACCAGGGCAGGCGCTTAAGGCACTGAGCCAAACTCCTGGCCTGGGTTTTTTTGAGGCAGGGTCGCACTATGTAGCTCAGGCCGGCCTTGTGCTCGCATTGTAGCCCAAGCCGGCCTCGAACCCACAACGCTCCGCCTACCTCAGCCTCCCGAGTGCTGGGATTAAAGGCGTGCGCCACCATGCCCGGCTTTTGTCTTTTTGAGACAGTGTCTTGCTATGCCATTAAGGCTGGCCTTGGGCTCACTTTGTAGCCCAGGCTGGTCTTGAACTTGCAACGATCCTTCTGCCTCAGCCTCCCAAGTGCTGGGATTACAGGAGTGTACCACCATGCCTAACTTTAAGAATGATTTTTAAAATTTTTAAAAAATGCTAGTTTTATGATATCAACTAAAATTCCCAGATGAGAATCTTTGTGGGCAGGTGCAGGATTGCAATCACATCTATTTTTGATCTAATAAAAGCAAGGTTTAATTGTCTTACAAAAGAATACTAAGCCAGTTGAGGATAAAAATTTTTGATCTCATTAGTGGACCTTCATTAACTAGGCAATTGTTTTAATCATGGTTCCTGTAAAATATAAAGTTGAAGTTTGATTTCATTTTCAACATAATTTTACAAATATTCCCCCTATTCCATCCCTTTAAGCCCCTTACCCCCAACCCAGGTTTTATTTACTGAAGATGAAAATGTTATCTCCATGACAAGCAATATTTGTTGCTAAAGATCTAACTTTGCTTGAAGTAGGTCAGAGTGACATAATTGTGATTTCTACTCCCTGCCCCCACTATTTAGATTGTAGCTACCCCCAAAGAGCCACAGATGGTAAGTCTCTAACCTCCCCCTGAGAAACAGATGGTGAAGTATAGTATATAAGCATCAGGAGTCATCATTTACCATAAATATTAAAAATGCAGGCAAACAAGATCCTACTTACTGGTAGGAGTTTTTGTTGGCTTTGAATCCTCCATCTGTTTATCTGTATTTTTTAGCGCTCTTTTAGATCGAGGCCTGGTGATGGGTCGCTCTGACGTGCTGGTGAGATTCTGAATGTACTTGCTGTGAGGCACATAGAGATCTCCAGAATCATCTTCAGAACTGCTGGATTCACAGATGCTCACTTCAGACTTACTGTTGTTTTCTTCTCCGTTAGAATTGGTGTTTGCTTTTTGTCGGAAAGGAGTGAGATGAACGCCCTCTTCCAAATTAAAATTGTAAGCATCAGTGGAACTGACAGATTCATCCAATTTTTGAGAGCAAACAGTTTTTTGATTTTCACTTTTGTTCCCTTTATACTTTGATGTAGACTTAGATTTTCTTCTGTTAGCTTTCCTTTTCTCTTTTTTTCTTAGTCGTACATCTCTATGCTTACTTTTTTTTTCAGATTTAGATTCTAAAATGACCTCTTTCATTTTGGTAAACTTTCCTGGTTGAATCAGCCTTGGTGATAAATTAATTTTGTCTCTGTTCCACTGACAGACATTTTTTTCTTCTTTTTTTGGTATATGCATGTTTACTACTGGGTCTACATATCTGATTCTTTCCAGTTCAAAAGACTGCCCTTCCAAATGACTGGTTTCAAAATCACCCAGGGTATCAGATTGACTTAGAGTATTAAAATGTTCCTTTATGTGGCGACGAAGTGATACGGTTCTAGGTAAGACATCAGTAGTAGGCTTAGCTTCACCTGAATCAAAATCAGATCCCACTGTGTCTTGAGGAGTAGAAAGTATTTGCTCTAGAAATTTAAAAAAATAAACGAGAAACAGTTTTACTTTTTGGAATTTGAATTTTTTTCTTTTTTTTGGAATCTGAATTTCAAGAATCTTAGGATTCAAAGTTGCATAAGTCATTCTACAGTAAATCTACTGTTATTTTAAGTAAATAAAAATCTGAAAGACTTGCCATCTAGTTACCTGTCAACAATTAACTGATGGTTATATTTAACTTGTGTAAGAATTTTATAAATCTTTAAAAATATTTTGACATAGGTTTTACTTGCTCCTGGTTCAAAGAAAAATGATTGTTTTGAGCACAGAGTCAGAGGAACAGAACCTCAGGTTCCAAAGTAGGACAAATATACGGAAAAAGGGGGAGTTAAATTGTTCTCTGAAAATTAGTAGAATTTGGATAACTAAAAGGGTTTTCAGGTAAGAAATATTATGTATTTATAGGAAAAGTGAGCTATTCATCTACATTTGCTCATGCCAGTACTGTCCCTTCTTTAAAGCAGATCTTAAAACTGGGGTAGATCTATTTAGAAGTAGCAAGAATGGCATGGTTTTGGAGTTCAAGTTTGAGTTTAAACCCTCTTTCTTACCATCTGGATTATTTTTTGCAATGGTTTACTTCTGAGAGTCTATATCAAATGGAACTGACAGTACATATATTTCCAGGTGGTTGTGAGAGTTAAATGAGACAATGTATATGAAATGCCTAACACAGAGGCTAACACATAGTAGGCCTTTGTAAATTGCAGCTGTAGTTATAATCAAGATTTTTGGTTACAGATTTGACATAAAGGATGGATGTAATTTAAATCTATATTTTTTCACTTATATTTACTATTATGTGATATAAACTGATTTGCCTTGAACATACCAGATGAACAGATTTACAAAGTTAAAATCAAAGGAGAATTAGAGAAGTTTATGTTACTTGCCTCCAAAGTTATGTGTCTTTAATATTTTCAGATTTTTACTTGAATTACCTTCTAGGTGGAATGATTCTCCGTGTCCTGGAAGGTCAGTTTCTTGAAAAGGAACTTGCCTTAGAAAACGCCAATGAAAAACAGAAACTTACTTAGCAATTATGTGGGTAAACAAAACAAAACAAAACAAAAAAACAAACTCAAAACCCTAATATTTCCCTAAATTTTAAATTTTCTTTCCTTTAATATCATTTCATAATTCCATTCAAAATCAATACATCTGTTTTGTATAAAAGGAAACAAGAAATACTGATGGTAACTACACAAAGGCTGATTTGTTATGACTGACATTCAACTCCCACTGGAAGAACTAATCTCAAGTCACACAGTTCTGCCTGAAAATATGGCATAATTCAATTTCATTTAACTGGAGAAACAGCCAACCCAAACTGAGTTCATTTTTAAACATGCAATTTGTTTGCTAAAGTCCTTAGAGCTAGCTTGCTTTATCATTAGCAGAGCTGTGATTTGTTGGTAATATATGGTACCAACCACTAAACTCTTCTGAAGTTCACACACACTGTTGTTCTCTGGTTCATGAGATAAGAACTTTCCTTTATTTTTAAAATCTATTATTGGCAATTTCATCCTAATTGGAGTTTTGTTTTTTATTCTATGTACAGAATTTTTTACTCTAGATGTCAAAAATTAAATATAGGTTTAATTTTTGACACCTAGATAAAGAATTGCAGTAACTAATAATTACTTTAGAAATCTTATAAAAACTTGATTTCTGTGTGATACTTTTGGTCATAACACATTTTGTAAAGTCTTCAATTTAACAATTTAAAAGCTATTAATGACTAAAAGAAAGCATATTTTTTGTTACTTCAGTGAGAAGGGAATAGATTTTTAAGGGATGCCCACAGGTGAGAACTATGGCAATAGTTCTCACCTGTGGGCAATTATGCTTCCCAGGGATTTGGCAATATCTGAAATCATTTTGCTTCTCAGAACTGGGGAGGGGGATGTTACTGGCAACAAATGGGTGAAAGTAAAAAATGCTACAACATCCCACAGTGGAGGGACAGACAATCACTTGGCTCACAATGTCCATAGTACCAGGACTGGGAAGCCCTGAGCTAGAATGAGGGCAGTGTTCTGTATCTTAATTGAGTCTTTGGTTTACAGGTATATATATCTTAGTCAAACTCACTGAAATGTGTTAATTAAAATCTGTGATTAAATCTAATTCATATGCAAACATAAAGTGTACTGGATCTGAAAGAGGGTATGTGGAGTGTGACAGATAAATCATCAGTGTGTTACAGGTGTGTTAAATACATACATTTTTTCCCCTAAACCAGACAATTTTTAGAATGGCAATTTTAGTAATTTGCCAATTTCTTATAATAAAAATATGATATAGAGAAAAATATGACTGAAGGAAATAGTTTAAAAATTCTAGTGAAGTTTATTCTTAGAAACTCATCTGTCTGTATATGTATATTTCAACATCAAATTTTCTTAAATATATTCTCAGTAGAGAGAGACAATCTGACTCCAAATGAGTCAGTATGACATCAATTTCCTTTCACAAATGAACCAGAGAATTAAATCGATCTTGGTATTAATAATCATAGTAATGAATTTAATACTAACGGTAAATCCTTTGCAAATAAATCCCTGGGATTGTCGTCATTATTGGAGTCCATTCCTGAGAGACATACTTCCTGGTTCTGTTAATGCATTAAAATAGAAGAAAATACTTTCAACTGAAGTATTTATAACAAAGCATTCATTTATTCAACAATACGCTTATTGACCGTCTATTATAGTGCCATGCAGTTTTAGGAACTGGAATTGTAACAACTAAAAGATAAAATCCTATCCGCTTGAAGCTTATATCCTAGTGTAGGCAGAAAAAATTAAAAAGAAAAGAAAACATCATATATAAATTTTAGATAGTTAAGCCGGGCTTGGTGGCGCACGCCTTTAATCCCAGCACTCGGGAGGCTGAGGTAGGCGGAGCGTTGTGGGTTCGAGGCCGGCTTGGGCTACAACGCGAGTGCAAGGCCGGCCTGAGCTACATAGTGCGACCCTGCCTCAAAAAACCAGGGCCGGGAGTTTGGCTCAGTGCCTTAAGCGCCTGCCCTGGCAAGCGCGAGGTTGTGAGTTCAATCCCCGGAAATTTTAGATAGTTGTAAGTGCTATGGTGGAAATACCAGAGTGGAATGACAGAGAAAAAACAGGTGGGAAGGCTCTTTTTCTAGAGTGTATTTGACCTAAAGACTGCAAAACTACCCACTATTGAAAAAGCAGGAAGAAGCAGCAGTAGAAACAGCAAATAAAAATGCCACCATGCAGGCACTTTGTTGTGTTTTCAGAAAGAAAAGCTGATGTGGCTGGAACACCGACATTGGGACTATCAGCAGATGTATATTCAGAGATCAGATAATGTAGGGCCTTGAGAGCCAAAAGTGTGGAATTTAGTCTCAGTGTGATAGGAAGACACCAATACTAAGCAAGACAGTAAAATGAGAAGATTTAAACACATCACTTTGGTCACTGTGTGAAACAGGGATGAAAGGAGCCAAGGGAGCCGGGTGTGGTGGTGCACACCTATGATTCTAGCACTCAGGAGGCTGAGGCTGAGGCAAGAAGATTGCTGCAAATTCAAGGCCAGCCGGGAGTACACAGTGAGTTCAAGACCAGCCTGAAATACATAGTTGAGACCCTGTATCAAACGAACAAGAACAGGAAAAAAAAAAAAAAAAAAAAAAAAAAAAAAAAAAAAAAAAAAAAAAAAAAAAAAAAAAAAAAAAAAAAAAAAAAAGGAGTGAAGGACTTAGGAAATCATCACAGAAATCAAGCAAGACATGATGTGAAGGTGAGGCCCACTGAAAGGCCCCAAGATAATTCATTGTGAACAAGACTGAATACGGACAGAAGTGAAGACACTGAAGGAGAAGGAAGCTTCCTATGGTTCTGGCTTGAGCAGATGAGTATGCCCCTTTACTGGGATGAGTAAGAATTATAGAGGGAGGCGGAAGCATACAATATGTGTGGGACAGGAAAAAACAGTTGTGGGTTATACACAGTATGAGATCCTTCCTAAACACTGAAGTGCATCAAGTAGTAGCTGTGTGTGTGTGTGTGTTGTAGGTCCTGAGCTATGAATCTGGAAGTCACCAGCAGGTAGACATTATACAAAGCTATGGGAGGAGATGAGTCTAGTACTACTTCTCTTTAAAAATAAACAAGTAGTCAGCAGAAGAGACTAACACTGAACGGTCAGGAAGGCTGAAAGAAAACTAGCGAAGTGTGATTAAGAAAGCGAAGAGATCCAAGTTGATCAGTAAAGAGGAGTCTCTGTTGTATGTTACTGTGAGGGTGAGAAGCAGAAGTGACCACAGAAGTTGGTAATAAGGAGGTTTTGGTTTTGGTGATCTTGATACACAGTAACGATAGGATGGTAGGGACAGAAGAAGGATAAGAATGGATGTGTTATGTACATGTACAACTCCCTACAATGAATATAATCATCACGTACTGCGAATGTGTACTAATAAAAATGGTTTTATTGCTGGCTTTTTTCGAGACAGGGTCTTGCTATGTATTCTAGGTTGGTCTTGAACTGACTGTGTACTCCAGGCTGGCCTCAAACTTGCAGCGATCCTCTTATGTCAGCCTCCCAACAATAACAGGGTCTCACTATGTAGTTCAGGCTGGGCCTTGAACTCACTATGTTGCCCATGCTGGCCTTAAACTTGCAGCGATTCTCCTGTCACTAAGTTTCTTTAGTGCTGAGATTACAACTGTTCACTACTATACCCAGCCCTAAAAAAAAAAAAAAAAAAAAAAAAAAAAAAAAAAAAAAAAAAAAAAAAAAAAAAAAAAAAAAAAGACTGGTTTGCAAGCTGGATGTGGTGGCATATGCCTCTAATCCCAGCATGCTAGGAGGCTGAGGCAGGAAGATTGCAAATTAGATCCCAGTCCAGGCAACTTAGTGATACATTCATTGTCTCAAAAACAAAACAAAACAAAAACCATGAAAAAGAAGCTGGGGTGTAGTCCAGCGCAAAGACCCTGAGTGTAAGCCCTGGTATCACCAGCACCAGAAAAAGAGATTTAAAATGTGAATGGAAGCTGAGAAATGAAGACAGTGACTGCATTTTTTTGGAACGATTCTGCTGTGAAGAAAAGCAGAGAAATGAAATGGACACTATATGAGACAAGGAGAGGTTTCATTTATTTTCTTTTCCTTTTAATTCAAGAGATACTAAATCATCTTTATATGATGACTGGATGATGCAGTAGAGAGAGGCCCAGGAAGAACAAATTTCTAGGAACAAAATTTTAAAGGAGGTGAGGGAAGGGAATCTGACTCACGGGGAGGGCACATAGGTGCAGATACTTCTGCCACTGTAACAAGAAGGGATGTGGGGAGCACAAGTACAGACAGAAGGAGATTTGTAGATCTAGGTCAAAGACAAGAGTTCCTGTCTAATTCATAAGACACCATTCTGACTGACTTCAAGTGATTTTTTTTTTTTTTTTTTTTTTTTTTTTGCGGCACCAGGGATTGAACTCACAACCTCGCGCTTGCCAGGGCAGGCGCTTAAGGCACTGAGCCAAACTCCCGGCCCTGGTTTTTTTGAGGCAGGGTCGCACTATGTAGCTCAGGCCGGCCTTGCGCTCGCGTTGTAGCCCAAGCCGGCCTCGAACTCACAACGCTCCGCCTACCTCAGCCTCCCGAGTGCTGGGATTAAAGGCGTGC
>RJWM01012769.1:0-55502 GCA_004363535.1 Dasyprocta punctata
CCCGGCACTGGGGATTGAACTCACAGCCTCACACCTGCCAGACAGGTGCTTAAGCCACTGAGCCAACCTCCCGACCCTAGTTTTTTGAGGCAGGGTCGCACTATGTAGCTCAGGCCCACCTTGCGCTCACGTTGTAGCCCAAGCTGGCCTCGAACTCACAACACTCCTTCTACCTCAGCCTCCCGAGTGCTGGGATTAAAGGCATGCGCCACCACACCCGGCTTAAAGCTGCTTCTTCTGAGGAGGTTCTGTAACTTCCAGTGTTAGGTGGTCGCCTCTGAAGCTGACCTGACACCTCTATTTTTGCTTGAGCTGCATGGCCACTGTGTATGAAGCTTCCAGTGGCTTTTGATAACTTTCCACTCTCTCGTTACCATTTCATCTCATTGGGTCTTTCAGGACTCCACTTGATCCTGAGAAAGTGCCAGTCTCTCTCCTCTCTCTCTCTGTCTCTGATATGCTGCTCTACCTGGCTTTGAACTTGTGGTCTCCCCACCTCAGGCTCCCAAGTACCTAGGATTACAGGCATGTACCATTGTACCTGGTTTACTGGTTTCTCTTTCTTAACTTGTCTCCAAAATCTTTGTGTCTTTCCTTCCAGGGTCTAAACGCTCCAAGTGAGCCATCATTTGAGACTCAAGCCTCAGCCCCGTACCCTGGACCTCCACCACCTCTCTCCTACTGCCCCTGCTCTGTCCACCCAGACGCGGGCTTCCCCCTTCCTCCACCACCTTATGAGCCCTCAGCGTCTACGTCCCATGTCCCGGATCCCCCATACTCCTACAGCAACATGGCCATGCCAGTCTCCAAGCCACTGACCCTCTCAGGCCTGCTCAATGAGCCCCTCCCAGACCCCTTAGCTCTTCTGGACATTGGGCTGCCAGCGGGGCCACCCAAGACCCAAGAGGACCCCGAATCCGATTCAGGATTATCCCTCAACTACAGCGATGCGGAATCTCTGGAGCTGGAGGGGACAGAGGCTGGGCGGCGGCGGAGCGAGTATGTAGAGATGTACCCAGTGGAGTACCCTTACTCACTTCTGCCCAACTCCTTGGCCCATCCCAGCTATGCCTTGCCATCTGCTGAGCCCCCGTTGGCCTTAGAGCCCTCCCCAGGCCCTGTGCGAGCTAAGCCTACTGCACGGGGGGAGGCGGGCAGTCGGGATGAGCGTCGGGCTCTGGCCATGAAGATCCCCTTCCCAACAGACAAGATCGTCAACTTGCCTGTAGATGACTTTAATGAGCTGTTGGCAAGGTACCCTCTGACGGAAAGCCAGCTGGCGCTAGTTCGGGATATCCGACGGCGGGGCAAGAACAAGGTGGCTGCCCAGAACTGTCGCAAGAGAAAGCTGGAAACCATTGTACAGCTGGAGCGGGAGCTGGAACGGCTGGGCAATGAAAGGGAGCGGCTTCTCAGGGCCCGAGGGGAGGCTGACCGTACCCTGGAGGTCATGCGCCAACAACTGGCGGAGCTTTACCGTGACATTTTCCAGCACCTCCGGGATGAAGCAGGCAACAGCTACTCCCCTGAAGAGTATGCACTGCAACAGGCCGCAGACGGGGCCATCTTCCTGGTGCCCCGGGGGGTCAAGGTGGAGGCCACAGACTGAGCACCCAGAGTCAGGGGAGACGCGATAGGGATTTCCCTTATTCCCTTCGGGTAAACATACTCCCCAGCCCTGAGACCTAAAAGGTGCTAAATTCTGTAGACCAAGAGGACATCAAGGGGAATCCCAGCATTTGGAATTCCAAGATGTGTTCAGTGAGGCTTGACTGGCGGCCAGGGGACAGACTTAGCTTCCCAGCCCAACCTTGTCCTCTTGTCAAGGCTTTGGTCTATAAAGAGTTCTATAGAAATAGCTTTTCATCGTGTCTTCCTCCTCCTCCACTTTTCCTTTTTTTTTTTTTTTTTTTTTTTTTTGGTCTTTTTGAGACGGGGTCTCACTATGCAGTTCAGGCTGGCCTTGAGCTCACTATGTAGTCCAGGTTGGCCTGGAACTTGCAATGATCCTCCTGTCTCAGCCACCCCAGTGCTGGGATTACAGGTGTGAGCTGCCACCAAAAGTAAAAATACACTCAGCTCACACTGCAGGCTGTCCTCACAGGAGTGCTTATGTTAATGAAGCGCCATCAGACTCATCCAAATCCTCACTGGTTTTTTCGTTGGTTTGGTTTTTAAAGACAAGGTCTCACTGCATGGCCCATGCTGGCCCTAAATTTGTAGTGATCCTAACTGCCTTTGCCTTGGCCTCCCCAGTGCTGGGGTCATAGACATGCACCACCACATCCAGCCCTGAATGCTCACTACACAAAGCAGGAGAGTGTGTTGGAATTAGGAGAACTCACAAAAATGAATAACTGATAACTGCACTGATGAATCTTTTAAGAGCCAAAACCAGGCACTCAGATTTGGCATTCTAGGCTCACACAAGTTTCAAGAAAACTCTGGGCACCTAAATAAAATATTATAACAAGGGCCAGAAATAAGGCTTCTCTTTAGTAACGTTTTTCAAAATTGTTACTTCTCATTTTGAAAAAAAAAAAAAAAGTGAAGATTCCCTGCAGTTCACCACCACCCCCAGCATTCCTTCCACCTTGAGGGAGCGAGGGAGGTGCTGGAGCTGGACATTCCTCAGAGATCAGTGCTTGTTGGGGTAGGGAGGGTCTTGGACTCACTAGGTAGTCCAAGCTGACTTCAAACTTGCAATCCTCCTGCCTCAGTGGCTCCCTATTCCTAGAGCTGGGGGAGCTCAAGGCTGGCTAGATCCTCAATATGAGATCCCTGATGTTTAAGTCTCTTCTTTCTCAACTCTTGGAACAACAACAAAACAACCACATAGAATGCCCACCAGCCTGTTTTTCTGTTCTTTTCCTCTTTACTCAGCCTAGGTCCTGATGTACTAGAGCTCTCTCAGAAGACCGGGCTACTCTCAAGTGAAAGGAGAGTTTGATTAGACACTGAAAGTTCAGAGCGTATCACCCGAGCCTTTGGTAAAACCTGCTGCATGGTGGAATAAAATATACATTCCTGTGAACTGTTCTCTCTGCTTATGTTAAACACTACCCAGTACTTGTTTTGAACATTATCTGCCTTATTTTTTTCTCCCTCTCTAGTAATAATAGTTAACTAAATTTCAGATTTTTTTTTTTTTTTTTTTTTTGAGATAGGGTCTCCCTGTGTAGTTGAGGATGGCTTTGAACTATATAGCCCAGGCTAGCCTGAAACTCATGGCAATCCTCCTGCTTCATCCTCCCAAGTGCTGGGATTACAGGCATGTGGCACCACACCCAGTGAAGTTTCAGTTTATTTAGTCACATCAAAATCTATTCATGGCCAGGGACATGACTCAGTGGCACAGCACCTGCCTGGCAAGTGCAAGTTCCCAAGTTTGACTCCTGGTACCCAAAAAAGAAAGGAAAAAAGTCCAATCAACCCATTGGGTGTATTGGTACATACCTGTAATCTTAGCACCTGAGAGCCTGAGGCAGGAAGATCGCTGCGAGTTTAAAGCTATTCTGAACTACACAGTGAGACCCTGTCTCAAAAAAAAAAAAAAAAAAAAAAACCTCCCTGACAGCATACTCAGTATCTTTGAAGCTAAGTGGCTCTCATTCTTTCCAGTCACTCACACACCTAATTTCTTTGGAGGTTTTTGTTTTCTCCTGTGTCTATTTTATAAGCTTCAACATGTTCTGATATAAACACCACAGATGTTGGGACTTGAGAACAGGAAAGTGACATGAGATTGTAGGGAATACAGAATCTTTTTTTTTTTTTGTCTTTTTGAGATAGGGTCTCACTATGCAGTTCAAGCTGGCCTTGGGTTCACTTTGTAGCACAAACTGGTCTCGAATTTGCAATGATCCTCCTGCCTCAGCCTCCTGAGTGCTGGGGTTACAGAAGTGCGCCACCACACCTGGCTGGGAATACAGAATCTTAATGGCCACACCTTCTGGAAAATATAGTTTCTAGTCTAGGTTAAAGGATCAAAGGCAACTTGAATTTCCCTATTCCTAACAAATTTGAATATACTTCAGACCATTTGTTGACTTTTGAATTCTCTCAAAAAATTGACAGTGGGTCAGGGATGTAGCTCAGCCACACAGTGCCTGCCTGTGAGCCCCTGAGTTCGATTCCCAGTACCCCTCCAGCCCTGCCCCCCTCCCCAAAACTGACAATGAGCTGGGTGTGGTGGTGCACCCCTATGATCTCAGCACTTAAGAGGTTGAGGCAGGAGGATCACTACAAGCTTGAGACCAGCTTGGGCTACACAGTGAGTTCAAGGTCAGCCAGAACTACAGAGCAAGACCCTGTCTCAAACAAAAACGGGACGGGGGGCAGGAATTGACAATGTTCTTGTTCCAAACTGTAAAGGGTGGGGTCTTGGGCTGTCTACAAGTTTGAATGTATTTTGCCTAAGGAACACTGAGGATTTTTCTATTCCATTCAAATTCTGAGGCAAATTCAGACATTAACCTAGTAAAATTCTAGATTTGCTGGTATAGTGAACAGGGGACAATGCTGTGCTGTCATAGAAACCAGTGTAGTGGGAAAGACTGCCCTGCTGGATGTACAGTTGTTTGCTGCATGAAAACATGAGGGGCTGCAACAGTTGTTATGTGATCCAGTGGTTGCAGGAACTTGGACAAGGTTATCTTCCTTGAATCTACTTTCTCATGTAGAAAACACTATTTTCAATCTTGTATAAACATGGCAAAAGTACAAGTGGATTGCAATAATAGGAATATGAACTTTTTTTTTTTGGTGGCACCAGGGATCAAACTCACAACCTTACACCTGTCAGGCAGGCACATAAGCTGCTGAGCCAAACCCCAGCCCTAGTTCTTTTTTTTTTTTTTTTGCGGCACCAGGGATTGAACTCACAACCTCGCACCTGTCAGACAGGCGCTTAAGTCACTGAGCCAAACTCCCAGCCCTGGTTTTTTGAGACAGGGTTGTACTATGTAGTTCAGGCTGGCCTCGCTCACGTTGTAGCCCAACCCAGCCTCCAACTCACAATGCTCCACCCACCTCAGTCTCCCGAGTGCTGGGATTAAAGGTGTAGGCGTGCGCCACCACACCCGGCCCCAGCCCTAGTTTTTTGAGACAGGGTTGCACTATGTAGTTCAGGCCGGCCTCACTCACGTTGCAGCCCAAGCTGGCCTCGAAATCATAATGCTCCGCTACTCAGCCTTCCGAGTGTTTGAATTAAAGGCGTGTCCCACCACGCCAGGCTAATATAAATTTTTCAATAGAAATATTTTATTAAGTTGCTAAGCTAGCAATTTGTCCCATAACCCCAGTATTACCCAAAATGAGAACCCTCTTCTAGCAAACTTGTTACGAATAAAGCAAGAAACCAAGATTGCCAAGTTTAAGACCAGCCTGGGCTCCATACTGAATTGAAGACCAGATTGTCGGGCCAGAGATACAGCTCAGCTGCACAGCGCCTGCCTGGCAAGTGCAAGGTTGTGAGTTTGACCCCAGGTACAAAAAATAAAACCAAAAAAGAAAAAAACAGCTTGTCTCATAAGAGAACAATATTCTTTGCACATATCTCAGGTACCTTACACCCCCTACATAGGGTATTTCAGAATGTGAGTAGAAGCAAATTTTTCCTCAAATTCACCTTATCCCTACAGTTCTGGATTGCCTCAACCTCGTGAGTGTTAAGAATTACAGGTGTGCCCATCACCCACCTGGTCCTACTTTTGTTAAGCTTCAAAATTTAGGTTGGAAGGACCGACAGTTTGGCTCAGTGGCTCAAGCGCCTGCCTGGCAGGTGCAAGGTTGTGAGTTCAATCCCCAGTGCCGCAAAAATAAATAAAATCTAAAAAATTTAGGTTGGAGCCAGACATGGTGGTGCATGCCTGTAATCCCAGCACTCAGGCGGCTAAGACTGCCACAGGTTCCAGCCAGCCTACAATACAGTGAATTCAATGCCAACCCAAACTACACAGAGATGGTCTCAAAACAGAACAAAAAAACCAAAAAATTTGGGCTGGATAGGTGAACTTTACCCAGTGAGAATCTTTTCTTTTTTTGCCGCACTGGGGATCGAACTCACAGCCTCACATCTGCCCGACAGGCGCTTTTGCCACTGAATCAAACTCCGGACCTAGGTTTTTGAGGCAGGGTCACACTATGTACCTCAGACCAGCCTTGCGCTCACGTTGTAGCCCAAGCCAGCCTCGAACTCACAAGGCTCCGCGTACCTCAGCCTTCCCTGAATGCTGGGATTAAAGGCCTGCACCACCACACCCGGCTTCCAGTGAGAATCTTGCTACCAGTTACTGAATTCTGTTGCCTTCAGGTTGTAGGATGATGCTATAGCAGCGAGCACCCCAGCACTCTGGGAGGCAGGCAGGATGGTAAATTTGAGCCCAATTTGGATAATTTCACAACTTATTAAGGAGTAAGACCTCTCTTAAAAGTAAAAAGGGGTGATGGTATCAGTGCAAAAGCTCTGGGTTCAATCCCCAGTACATCAGAGAGGAGAAACTAAAGACTTACCCTGCATATTTGCATTCTGGTAACTTGAGAGCACATAATACAAATTTTTGACCCAAGATAAGACCCATTATACCCCCAGCCCCCAGGTAAACAGCTCCTAAACAGAATCAGTTCAGCCACTTGTACGTTTTCCTGGCTACACCTACATCTCTCAGAGGAGAAATGGTACACAGGATACAGGTTACTCCTGATGAGTGTTTCAATTTTCATTAAATCACAACTGAGTAGCATAAACCTGAGTAAGGCAAAACATAGTATTAGAACCACTTACAAGATCTGAATGTGAATTTCAACAGGTGGCATGATTTTAAAATATTTATACTGTCAGGCATGGTGGTGGTGCCTTTAATCCCAGCACTTGGGAGGCTGAGGCAGGAGGGTCCTTTTGAGTTCCACACCAGGTAGAGCTACAAGCTGAGTTCAAGGCCAGCCTGAACTGCATAGTGAGACCCCCGTCTTGAAAAATGGCGCTGGGGACTTAGCTCAGTGGCCTAAATGCCTGCCTGGCAGATGCGAAGTTTTGAGTTCAATCCCAGGTACCAAAAGACCACTTACACTGTTTTTAGATCTCTCTCAAACATCTAGCTTCACACTCCAGTGACCAGAGCCGACTGTGGTAGGGTAGCCTGTGACCCCAGTACTCTGGACACTGAGGAAGGAGAATGGCTGCAAGATCACCATTTGAGGCCAGCCAGCACTACATAGCGAGACTCTGTCTCAAAAATTCCCAGAGGCATGGCAAATCTCTGTAATTACCTACTTAATGCCTTGTGCCCAACATATAATTTACAAATAAAGGGTTGGGCTCTGCTAGATAGTCTAGCTTGCCAGACAAAACTAATCACTGATACATTTCCTTCCCACTCCTAAAGTTGAAGTACAAACACTGCAGTACCACAAATAAAGGGAGATAAAGGAAATAAACTAAAGGCAGTTTATTAAAAAAATCCATTCACAAAATCGAATGATTTAATCAAAGCTGTACAACAGCTAAAACTAACTGTAGGCAGTGAGAATCAAATACACTGGCTCAGATAAAGTTGGTCCTCAGAAGGAAGTTCCCTGTAAAAGGAAAAAAAATCTCATTAAGTGTTTTTATGTAAGCAGTCAACGGGCTCCACAATTGTCTACTACTATTGTGAACAAATAGCAGATTGCTTTTTAAGTCTGAGACTGTTCTTGCCAAGCATAGTAGTGTATACCAGTAATCCTAGCACTAGGGAGGCAGAGACAGGAAAAACTATTTAAAAGACCACCTAAGACTTCACAGCAAAACTTGTATCTTAACCCAAAATTATCCTTTTGTAGCTGGTAACAATGACAACTCAGCAGGAGGCTGACCCAGGAGGATGACAAGTTTGAGGGCTAGCCTGTGCAATTTAGCAAGACCCTGTCTGAAAAAGTTGTCCTAGCATATATGAACCTGAGGCTCTAGCCATAAGCAACGTACACCCCAGTCTAACTAGCTGCTTCAGTAACATTTTGGTGATCACAACTGGACTAGACTGAGTTCTTCTGGTTACAATCTAAGGTGCAACCTGTTATTCTTTTTACTCTGGGACTCTAAAAACACTTGATTTATATACACTTACCTTTTAGTTATGAACTTGAGGTTTTTTAATAAAATTAACAGCTGCTAAGCTTGTAGTAGCAGATTCCTCCCCTAGAAAAGTAAACAACTTTTAGAACTAGCTCTTTTCTGAGACCAAGACCCATCTTGAAGCTACAACCCCCCCCTCCCATTAATGACCCACCCAACCTCCCACCATTTTGGGGAAAGGGTTCTAATGCATTACTTTGAGCCACTGTTTTAATGAAATGGGTCAAAGGAAGTTAAGAAATAAACTCATGAGCAAAAATATAAACAAATAGAATTAATGTGCTCATTTACTTCATTTGGGAGCCAACAAGAATAGGGTATCAATTTAAAACAGTCTCCATAAAAAACAAGTTCAGCTTAACTGGACTAGTTTTGGCTCAATATATTAAGGAGAATGCAATAGAAAACTGGACTTTAGGTTAACTAAATGGATGTAAGTAAAATCTGTTCTTACCTACCAGCATAGCAATAAAACCTTTTCTCCTGGTTCTGACTGCTAGTCCTAAGAGTCAGGTGTGCCTTACTCTTGTCTGCCTCCTTCCTTGCGATGGTCACTGAAATTTCACTCTCCTAGCTTTCATGTTGAGTGCCGTGGCCTGCCCCTGGCTTATCTGTACTCCACATACCATAAGTGTCTACTCTCAGCTGCAGAGTGTCTGAGCTCGGAGTCATTCGCGCTATACTTGCTAGCAGTTCCTAGTAGCTGAACATCTCCTGGATCTTTAAAGGCAATGTCACGAATCCTGAGGTATCTGCAAACTCCCTCAATAGTTAAGGTTCCACCTGCTATTGCAAACTCAGCCAGTATCATGGAACTTGTGTCCATGTTCCCCCCCTCCCCCCTCCCCCCCACTTCCCCCACCCTCCCCAGACTTCCAAGTAACACACCCATGGGATGGAATATACAGTCCTATTGATAACAAGTTTCTATGCTACTAAGTACAAGGGCACCAAAGAGTACCAAAGGGTAAACTCAAGAAATTGTACAAACAACAATGGTTGGTATAGTTTAGAATTTCTATACAATTAACACTTTAAGATGGTTGTGTGACCTTGTGCCATATTTAAAGGAAAACTGCAGTGAACATATTATGCAGAATTCTTCATATTTCTGATTTTAATCTCCAAATAATCGGTGACCTGAAGACCCCACCCAACCACAACCCAGTGAAACTGCAGTTTTCCTTTAATGTAAACCTACTTGTTAATTAAAATTTTTACTGGTACTTGTAACTTGGGGGGTAAAAAAAAAAAAAAGCCTCCCAAAACTAATCTGGATTTATAGGGGAGCTTTAGCCAGTAGCTGGTTGCTATTCTCTGGCAGAAATTTGAACTTGTATTGTGATAGAAGCATTCAACATTTATCAGGGGCAATGGGTAGGGAGAAGTACAAATCTCTGCCAGTCCCAAATCCATACAGTTGTCATTCCATTCAAGAGAATTAAATCGTTTATTGATTACACATGATAATGGATGATACACAGCTTCAATCCCATCTATCATTTTATCTGGTACCATTATTCAATTTAGATATATAGGATGTGGCAACAATCATTTTTTGTAACCAAGTAACTGACTGCTTGCTTGGGCGACCTTTTCAATGGTCAAATTCAGAGGTCACAACAGTAACTGTCAGTTGAACTATACCAAGGTTTCTGAAGACAATGGCTTCATTTACCCAAGCAATTGTAAAGAAATTTTAAATGGAACCTGGCATCACCCTGAAGGAATTCTAACTTCACACTGTTGGGGATGTTTACCAAGATGGCTTCAGAGGAGACTAACTTTACACAGCACATTTAAAAAAAGACACATTTATTCAGCGTCATGATCAGACTATTACATTTAGCAATCAACAGCATGGGTGCAAAAAAAAAGGTCTACATTAAAACCCTTCGTTGGAATGCTTTACACTTTCCACATAACAGAAACTAAAATAACCTGTTATACAATTAGTCACAAATACAGTCCTCGAGTTTTTTGCCCATACACAAGAGTATTGTCTAAAACATGTCTTCTTTGTAGCAGCTAGGCCCTGCCACCACTGTGCTTGGCTGAGTTCACAAATCTGTTGTAACCTGTAGCTTCCCTGTCACTTCTCTGGCTCTCCTCTCCTGCTAAGCTTTGTTTCCTGTTGAACAATATGGAATAAAGTTGTTAATCTAAACATATTAAGACTCAAGGCTATAATCCAACAGCAAGTTGTTTCCCACAAATTTTGCTGATCTGAACATTAATATCCACAATTTTACTGCAATTATAATGTTAACTATGTTGTACTGCTCAGCTACATTAGGGTTACTGGGTTTATCAGCAATTAAGAAAATTCAAGTCAGCACAAAAAAGGTGCTTGCTTACCTGGAAGTATTTAAAACCTTCTGCCACTGCCATAGCTACTGCTGCTGCTGGAACCACCATAGCCACCTGAAACAAAATCTCTTTTAGGCTTTTCAAAGTACTGTAACAAACAATTTTACACTCAAGACAACACCAAATTCACATTCATGAGCCTGGCTATTCAAAAGAACCCCTGCCTAAAATGACAAAATGTTACCAAATGAAATTTGCAATCCGATTGCCAATCATCAATCAAGTTTGATGTCTTTGTGTGTGTGGTTTTTTTGAGCTATGGTCTCACTATGCAGTTCAGGCTCACCTTGAGCTCACTTTGTAGCCCAGGTTGCTCTTGAACTCACAACAATCCTCCTGCCTCAGCCTCCCAAGTGTTGGGATTACAGGCGTGAGCCACCACATCAGGCTGATGTCTTTAAATTGCAGTATTTTTACCATCTACAAATATACCAACTCAAAGAATTAAGGTATTTTTTCTTTTTGGACTTTTTGAGACAGGGTCTATGTAGTCCACGGTGGCCTTAAACTCTGTGATCCTCCTGGGCTTAGTCTTCAAGTGCTGAGATTACAGGCATGTGCCACCACGCCTGGCTACTAAAGAGCTAATACTAGTCTACTTAACCTTCTGGGATTTTTTCACACTACACACATACTATACCTTGATTTCGTGGTTTGGTAAAGTATTGGCCTCCACCACCATAGGGCCCAGAGCTTCTGCCTCCAAAGTTTCCTCCCTTCATGGGTCCAAAATTTGAAGACTGATTGTTATAATTGCCAAACTCATTGTAGCTTCCACCACCTCCATAATTGCTTCCTAGAAATGGAAAGAAGCCCTTTGTCCGTTAATTGGAGAAGATGATTGATGGGTGCCCAACTGCGCTTAGGGCTCAGAATGAAAGAGGTGACATCAGCTGCTTTCCTTCCTCCCCAACTGGTGCTCCAAATTCTTTGGATTTTACTCTCTGGGTAAAGCATTCACATTGAATAATTCCTCATTAAGAAAATTAACCCAACTCACCATGATACAATTGAGTTTTTCCTGGTAGTACTTACAAGCACTCTCCAGTCTTGAAGGCCAGTGCAATTTTGTGTTTATCAACTATAAATGCCTAACATCCCAAAATGTAGGTACTATATCCTGCCACGATGCTAACCTAACTCAAATTCAAGACACTACTATCCACTTATCCATCTACTTATTTGGGAGTGAGGCGGCCCCAGCTTAAAGCCAGGAGGAGGTAGCACAGCAAGCTTGTTTATAATGTACCATGCAGTGTACCACACAATGCTTTAAGAGCTTCAAATTCCAACAAGGTTACAAACTCTAACAGGCTAATCTAGCTATCACACCAAGTACTTTGATCACTGGATACCTACCACTACCACCGCCAAAGCCGCCTCCGCCTCCTCCGTTGTTATAGCTGTCATAGCTGCCACTCCCGCCATAGCCACTGCCCTGGTTTCCATAACCCTGTCCACCACTTCCATAGCCTCTGCTTCCTCCAGAGTAACCAGGGCCGCCTCCTCCATAACCACCTACAAGAATACAATTCTTCTCAATAAGACAAAAGTATTTAACAATATAAATATGTTCAAGTGTAATTGCTGAAGGCCTATTCACAGCATGCGTATTATGGGCCAAGTTGAGTTCTCATGCACAAGATTTAGTTTCTACCAGCCTATTCTAAAGGTACAGGTTGCCAGAAAATTTTACTTACATATTCCTTTATAAACTTACCATCATTACCAAATCCATTGTAGCCATCCCCACTGCCACCATATCCACCGCCACCACGGCTGCCACCAAAGCCACCTGGAATAAAATAAAGTTTTAAACTAGGTTTGATGCACATTAATTGCACAGCAAAGACTAGTTTATTATTAAAAAATGAACAAAATTAAGCTTGCATTAAACAGAAAGAAGCTGAGGTAAGAATTAACTTTAGCAAAAAAAAAAGAAACGAAACTTTCAACTTATTTTTTTAGTAAGCCTTACCTCGACCGCTGAAGTTTCCTCCACGACCAAAACTGTCATTGCCACCAAAACCACCTCCACGACCACCACCAAAATTTCCAGAACCACTTCGACCTTAAAAGTTAAATTCAAGGGTTAAGTCATAGTTTACACTAGCTTAAATTTAACTCTTAAGGTTTAACTAAATATTAAACATACCTCTTTGGCTAGATGAAGCACTAGCCATCTCCTGCTTTGACAGGGCTTTCCTGACTTCACAGTTGTGGCCATTCACAGTATGGTATTTCTGAACTAAAAAAATTTAAAGACAAACAAGACCTTAGGGTTTAGACAACACATTTTAGAACCCTTACTAAATTCTGACTTGTAGCCGGGCGTGGTGGCACACGCCTTTAATCCCAGCACTCGGGAG
Source organism: Dasyprocta punctata (assembly GCA_004363535.1). Taxonomy (NCBI): domain Eukaryota; kingdom Metazoa; phylum Chordata; class Mammalia; order Rodentia; family Dasyproctidae; genus Dasyprocta; species Dasyprocta punctata. The sequence continues at coordinate 12,853 of RJWM01012769.1, forward strand.
GCTGAGGTAGGTGGAGCATTGTGAGTTCAAGGCCGGCCTGAGCTACACAGTGCAACCCTGCCTCAAAAAACTAGGGCTGGGAGTTTGGCTCAGTGTCTTAAGCGCCTGTCTGGCAGGTGTGAGGCTGTGAGTTTGATCCCCGGTGCTGCTAATAAACAAACAAACAAACAAATGAATTCTGACTTGCTACTTACTGACAATCTTATCCACAGAATCATGGTCATCAAAGGTTACAAAAGCAAAGCCCCTTTTCTTTCCACTGCCTCGGTCAGTCATGATTTCAATCACTTCAATTTTTCCATACTGTTCAAAATAATCTCGTAGGTGATGTTCTTCAGTATCTTCTTTAATGCCACCAACAAAGATCTTCTTCACAGTTAAATGGGCACCTGGTCTTTGAGAATCCTAACAATGAAAATCATACAAGTTATTTGTAAGAGCGAAACCTGCCCTTAAGATTTTAAGAATTTAGAAAGTTTAGACTTCTTTCAAATCTGATGTTAACAGCACGCCACCATGTGGGAAAAATACTCACTTCTCTTGAGACAGCTCTCTTTGGTTCCACGACTCTTCCATCCACTTTGTGTGGCCTTGCATTCATGGCTGCATCCACCTCCTCCACAGTGGCATAAGTGACAAACCCAAAGCCCCTGGAACGCTTGGTGTTTGGATCTCTCATTACCTGAGAACAGGCAATTCATTAAGGCACGGCCTGACCCCGGAAGTTGGTGTCATTTTTACTTTGAGTATGGCCAAGAAACTTTATATCAAGCTTGCATACAAAGTCTTTCAGTTTCCCACATCTAGATTTTAGACAGTAGATAACATGTCCCTTTGCCAAATTATTTTCATACAACGTCATACAGAAATTCCAGCCAGAAAAGCAAAGAAAATCAGCTAATTATACGGCCTTTTTGTCCCTTCCAGTTCTTACCACACAGTCCGTGAGTGTACCCCATTGCTCAAAATGGCTTCTCAGACTCTCGTCAGTTGTTTCAAAGCTCAGCCCTCCAATGAAGAGCTTCCGCAGCTGTTCAGGCTCCTTAGGAGACTAGAGTGAAAGAGGGGAGTATGCAACAGCGGTGAAAAATTGAAAGCAAAAGCAAGCACCAAAGTAAGAAACACTCATTGTTCGTGCGGGCCGCAACGAGCCACGTGCTGCTCCAAGGGAGGTGGTGTGCTGAGGGTTGGGAAACCACAAGCGCATGCGTCCCTACTCCTCTCCAGACGCAGGCGCAACAAAAGGCCAGTGCGGGAGGGAGGTGCGTCGCCAGCAACACACCAATAGCTCTTCGAAGATACTCGTTTCGTCCAGAAAACAAAAGTACGAAACAGACTGAATATGCCCATGAGTTTGGTCACGAGTGACTATTCCGGCACGATAATTAATGGTTGGCAGGGAGAGCCCTCATGGCGGCGACGAGGACAAAATGGCGACCTGAACTTTGGGAGTAGGCCCTGGCTTCGAGCAAAGAAACTGCTCAAAGAAACTGCATATAATGCAACCAATCTACAGCCTACCAAACTCGGGAAGAGGCAAGGAACAAAAGTTAGCAAAATCAATACGCTTACCTCTGACTTAGACATGACGGCAGTTGATAGAGAGACTGACGACGCTTCCTCCGCGGTGTCCACCAGCAGAAAAGAACAAGCTATCGAACGTACTCGGCAGCCTACGACTTGGCTCGCCTTTTATCCCGCCTCCGCGCTTTCAGCATTGGTAGACTCCACCCCTGTCTAGCTCTCATTGGATATTCGAAACAGTTTTCCTCCACTATTGGTCTGTAATGTGCGTACGCCCTATACGTCATCCCTTTGGGCGTTCTACGAAGGCTCCACCCCTCTGAGTCTATTGGTTCCCGAGGAATGTTAGCGTTACCCAATTCGATTGGCTACCTCACCAATCATTCATACTCGAATATGCCCAGGGATTTAAACCCTTTTTTAATCCTCCACGCCCAAATATTACATTCAACCCACTTTACAAAGGTTGATTAGTACTATATGTTAGAAAAGTAGTTTGTGGCAAAACTTTTTGCCTTGGCCGCCAATTGAGCGCACGTGTAGTAAAATGGCGAGTTCACGCAGGCGTATTACGAAGTTCCGCCTGCCGCTAGGAACACGTGAAATGGCGGGCGAGAGAGGGTGGTGCGCCTGCGTGGTGGCGCGAATTGCGCTCTGTTTTGCGCAGGCGTCAAGGGCGGAGAAAGGGTCCGGTTCCAGGATTGGTTGCGCAGGCGCAGGGAAGGATCCGTTTTGGCGGGCGGTTGGCGTTGCGCAGAAGGCGGCGGCAGCAGTGGCCTGTGGTGCGGCTTCACCACAGAGGAAAAGGGCGGGCGTTAGTGTGAGTGATCACTCTCGATCCCGGGTAAGTGGCAGAGAGTCTTGCTTACTCATTCGAGGTCTTGAACAGGCCCCAGCTGGGCCCGTTATTGTGTGAAATGAATGGATCGCGGGGTGGGGTGGGGGATAGTGAAGGGGCAGCGAAGGGTCGGGCCAACCAATAGAAGAACAGGGGGCGGGATGTTTTATCCCTGCAGGTTCTTTGGAGCTGTGCAACTGAAGAGTTTGACTGGCGAGTGTATAGGCCAATTGGGTCTGCCTCGAGCTGCCGACTGATCGGCCCTTGGGCCATCGGAATGTGGGAGGCGGGTTTTCCCCTCCTGAGCAGCGTGTCACTGAGCCAATGAGCACGAAGCGCGCGGTAGGTTGGCCTCCGAGAGGCAGCAGTTTGACTCCAGTAGGGAGCGCGGGAGCCGGGCGGTTAAATAGGTGGACAGACTCTTTTGAAGAGGGGCATTTTAGACTTGGAATTGTTGGGGGAGAGGGGGAATTCAGTGTTAGAACGAAAGGATCAATCGGCATATACTGTATGGAAGGCGTCTAAGAAAAATTTCCATCATTAGAATGCTTATTTCCATGAACAAATAGTTAATGTTTGTAGGCCCACAGCAAAGAATTTGGAATGCTCCACATGAAAGTGTACTTCTGGGGATACTCTGGAATCGAGGCAGGTTGGATCTCTAATGTTTAAATATTCGCAGGAATAATAATTTGTCATTGCAATTAAAAAGTTAGCTAGGTGTGGTGGCGTACGCCTGTAATCCCAGCACTCTGGATGCTGAGACAGGAGGATTGCTGCAAGTTCGAGGCCAGCCTGGGCTGCAAAGTGAGTTCAAGGCCAGTCTGAACTGCATAGTGAAATTCTGTCTCAAAAATAAAAATAAAAATAAAAAAATTAAAAATTAAATAAGTTGTTTTTGTGTTTCCAGTTATCATGTACTTATCACTCTTTTTTCTCTTTCATGACCTATTTCTGTAGTGCAAATACTTGGCCTGTTTCCCTGAGGATCTTTTCCTCCCATAAATATATCTTTGCACCATTAAAGATGTCCTCAGCCCCGTCTCTGTGGCTCCTTTGAAAATGTCCGACTTTAGATAAAAAAGCTGTGTAAGGGTTTTTAGGTTTTTGGGACAAGACCCATCCATCATCTGGATCACCATCCTTCTGATTACATCTCCTTCAAAGTGTATTGTACATGTAGACTAGACTCTTTTGTTAGTAATGCCCACTATGCTTATTCTAGGATCATTTAGAAAAATCTAGTTTTTGTGTTGTTTTGAGACTGGGACTCAAGATGTAGTTCAGGCTGGCCTTGAGCTCATATAGCCAGGTTGGCCTTGAATGCGAGATGATCCTTCTGCCTCAGCTTCCCAAGTTCTGGGATTACCAGCATGCACCATGACACCCAGCTAAATTTTCATTGTTTTGGCTGTATGAGAGTTCCATTACTCTATTGTTCACTGATTTATTTAGGGCAATGGGAAATATTTAAGTACGAATAAAATCAGCTACGTATCGACTGTACTTAGGATTAGAGGTTTCTCTGACATTGTACAAAAGAATTTATTTTAGTAGAGTTTACAATGAACAGATTGCTATTTTCACTGACACTTGAAAAAGGTCAAGGCTAGCTGGGCGTGGTGGTGCACACCTTTGATGCCAGCGCTTGGGAGGCTGAGGTAGGTGGAGTGATGTGAGTTGGAGGCGGGTTCGGGCTACAACATGAGCACAAGGCCAGCCTGAACTACATAGTGTGAACCTGCCTTGAAAAAAATTGGGCTGGGAGTTTGGCTCAGTGGCTTTAGTGCCTGCCTGGGAGGTGCAAAGTTGTGAGTTCAATCCCTAGTACTGCAAAAAGAAAAAGATCAAGGCTATATTTTATAACTAATAAGTTATAAATTTGTTATGCTGATAATGCGTTTGTTGAGCTTCTAAAAGCTGATGTGATAATGGACTAAGGTTATGTGAGACTTGGAAGAAATTACCCTCCCCCCTCCAAAAAAAAAGATTAAAGGGGAAAAATTATTTTTTGAGAGAGTGATTTGGTACTAAAGGTTGATCCCAGAACCTTACACATGTTAGGTAAGCACTGTATCACTAAGCTACATCCCCAGCTCTTTTATTTTGAGACAGATTTAGCCCAGATTGCCTGGTTTGGTTTTTGTGATTCTCCTGCCTTAGCCTGCTGAGTAGATAGGATTATAGGCATGTGCCATGATAATGGTGAAGAATATAATCTAAAGTGACAGTAGTGCTGGGTGTTGTGTTACACAAACCCAGCACTCACCACAAATTCAAGGTCAGCCTGGAGGACATGGTGAGACCATGTCTGCAAAAACAAAACCCACAAGACAATTAGAATGGATTAGCTTCAGACTGTTTTCCCAATAGGAAAAGATGGGTAAAGTATTTAGGAAATAGTCTTTGGTAAATGGATCACTGATGTTTATCTCCAAACACAGAATCAATCATTGTCCCTTTGGATAAATGCAAAACTTCAGTATGGTTTTTATCATTTCTTGCAATTTAGACATGCATTTGAGTATATTTTATGTTTGCTTGGCATGCTAAGATAATGAGAAGTAATGGGGTTAATGACAGAGCTTAATGATGGAGCCCATAGTTAGCATGTAAGAGGCCCTGGGTTCAATTCTTAGCACCAGAAAAAAGGCGCATGTTTTTGAAGAAGGTGAACTTAGCCCAGTTAGGGTTACTTAATTTAGTGAGACCCTACCTCAATTTTTTCAAAAGGGCTGGGAATGTAGCTCAGAGTGAAGGCCCTGGGTTAAAACCCCAGTACTGCCCCCAAAAAGAACTTTGCTCTAGATGCCTCTTTTGTTTCTATGTGATTTAAACCGCTTTCTGGGATTCTTTTGAATCATTGTCTCAAATGCTTTTGACCTTAATTCTCAATAAGAAATAGATTTTACACTGAACTTGTACACATTGAAACAGTTTTACCATATGTGCAAAGCATTCTGATATTTTTTCATCTATAGTATACTATTTCATTTTCTTAAGAAACAGGTTAATTTCTACTAACCTGATTCCTCAGCTGTTTACAGGCCCGCAGTTTTTGTTTTGTTTTGGCAGGAGGCTGGGGGATCTGATCTGAAGAATAGGTAACCAAATCATGGCACTTAAAATTATTCTCTGAATGAATTCCCCCATCTGTGAGTCCAGCCACTTGTATTTATAAACATAGTGGTAGCCCCTTGTTAGCCCTTTGTTTTGTTTTTTTTTGGTACTGGTGATTGAACTCACAACCTCGCGCCTGCCAGGCAGGCGCTCAGGCCACTGAGCTAAATCCCCAGCCCTATTTTTAAAGATGTGTGCCATCACACCCAGCTTTGTTTGGAGTTTTTATGTCGTTCCCCCCCCCCCCCCCCCCGCACTGGGGATTGAACTCACAGCCTCACCCCTGTCAGACAGGCGCGTAAGTCACAGAGCCAAACTCCGGGGCCTGGTTTTTTGAGGCAGGGTCGCACTGTGTAGCTCAGGCTGGCCTTGTGCTCAAGTTGTAGCCCAAGCTGGCCTTGAACTCACAACGCTCCTCCTACCTCAGCCTCCCGAGTGCTGGGATTAAAGGCGTGCGCTGCCACACCCGGCTTGTATTTTTTTTTGTATGGGGGTGGGGATCAAACTTGATACCTCATGCTTGCTAGGCAGGTAACTTGTGCCACTCAGCTAAATCCCCACCTGGTGTTTTTACTAATGTGTTTTTATTTGAAAAGTTTTAGAACTTGAACTGAGCATGCTTAGTTTGCCGTTCTGTGCAGGAAAGTTGCCTTTTTTTTTTTTTTTGGTACTGGGAATCGAACTCACAACCTCACACTTGTCATGCAAGTGCTGTGCTGCTGAGCTATATCCCCCAGGCCCAAGTTGGCCTGTTTTATTATGAATTCTCTTCCAGTGTAATACTTAATGGGTATGATAAACACTTTTCTCTGGTAGGGAAATTACAGTGGGTAGGTTTTCACTGAAATTCTGAGAGTACTATATTGAAAGTGTTAACTAGATTTTTTTTTTTTTTTTTTGCTTTTGGAAAAACTGGTTTGACTGTTAACTTGTACCATTCTGGAATTACACAGAGATAGGCCTTTATTATAAAAGTTAAGGCATTTGTGTTTAGTACTTAGAGACCTATTACAACCAAACCTGAAAGGATTATTTACAAAAGAAAATGAGACATCCTCACTGGTATTAAGTAGAAAGCTTCTATATGTGTGGTGGATTAGCAGGGTGGTGGTAGGGAAAAGAGAGAGCAGATATCTGAAGTGGTTGGTTTTTATGTATCTAGGGAAGTTCTGGAAGGTTTTAGATCTTTTGTTTTGTTTTTTGTGACAGTGTCTTACTGTATAGCCCAAGCCATATTTCAAGCTCCTAAATGCTGAGATTACAGGCCTGTGCCACCACACCGAGCATGTTCTCAGAGCTCTTCACTGTACTAAATAAAAAGAAAGGTTTGGAATCCAGGGTACAGAGGTTTCTGAAGAATAGTGAGTTTTTATGTTGAAGATTAAACCCACCGTGGCTTCCTATATGCTAAACACACTAACCCTGAGGTATATTCTCAGCCCCTCTTGTTTTTATATGAAGTGTTTTGTGTAGCAACATGCTTTCCATGTCTTATTGGAATCCTCTGTTTAATTTCTCTGCCTTGTAGACTGTTTCTTGGTCTTTTTTTTTTTAGTTTTTGTCTTTTTCAAGACGGGGTTTCACCATGCAGTTCAGGCTGGCCTGGAACTGTCTCCATAGCCCAGACTGGCCTCCAACTCCTGCCTCAGCCTCTGGAGTGCTAGGACTACAGGTGTATACCACACGACCCAAGGTCTTTTTATTTTCATTCACTCGAAATTGGGTTATGGGTATATGGATATTAATTTTTTTAAAATATATTCGTGGTACTTAGGTGTGTGTGGTGTTTTGTTTGTTTTGTTATCTTTTTGAGACATGGTCTCACTATGCAGTTCAGACTGAGCTTGAACTCATTTTGTAGCCCAGACTGGCCTCAAACTCACAGCAACCCTCATGCCTCAGCCTCCCAAGTGCTAGGGTTATAGGGGTGCACCTCCACACCTGGCTCGGTACCCAGGTTTAAATCAAGGACCTTCATACTAAGCTATATCCCCAGCCCTCTTTTGGTTTTTGACAAGATCTAAATTGCCCAGTCTGGGCTCAAACTTGTGATCCTTCTGCCTCGACCTACCAGACTGCTGGGATTACATGTCTTTTTGAGACAGGGTCTCACTGTGCAGTTCAGAATGGCCTTGAGTTCACTTTGTAGCCCAGGCTGGTCTTTTTTTGTGTGTGTTTTTTTTTTTTTTTTTTTTTTTTTGCGGCACCGGGGATTGAACTTACAACCTCGCGCCTGCCAGGGCAGGCGCTTAAGGCACTGAGCCAAACTCCCGGCCCTCCCAGGCTGGTCTTGAACTTGCAAGGATCCTCCTGGATCAGCCTCCCAAGTGCTGGGATTACAGAGGTGAGCCACCACACCTGGCTAATTGATACTGATTTTTACAGGTTCTTGGTCTGTATGCTGGCCTTGAACTCACTGTGTAGCCCAGGCTGGCCTCAAGTGCACGATAATCCTCCTGCCTCAGTTCTCTGCATGCTAGGATTACAGGTGTTCCCCATCATACCCACCTGGATATTAAAACAAATTACAGTGTATGATAGCACTTGACTCAGTGTGACTTTTTTTTTTTTTTTGGTACCGAGGATCGAACTCAGGATCTTATTCTTGCCAGGCAGATGCTTGTGCCACTGAGCTATATCCTCGACCCATTAATGTGACTATTTATACATTGTTATTTGTAAATTTGACATAAACTTTGATTTTTCTTTCTTGCTTGTAAAGAATGATTTTAACTGATCATTGTACTAATAGGAAAAAGTCCAGGTCATCCTGAGAAAAGTTGGCTTATGTAGTGTGCTAGATACAAATTAGTTGAATTTCTGTTCATGAGGAAAATGAAACCCAAGGAAACCAAAACCTATGTCAGATATGCACAAAATGGCTTTTAACTGGGCCCTGTTCGGCTTCTGTAATGCTGCTGGCACACTCTGCTCTGGGCCCCTATTTAAGGAGGTGAAAAGAAACGCTTGGGACTCAGACTTTGGGGTGCCAAGCTCCTCTGGGCCCACTGGTGTAATAAAGTTGGTTCCCTCGGTTCCTCTGAGTGCAACTGGGTTCTTTTCCGTACCTGATCCACTATAACATTTGGTTCCCTGTCTGGGAAACTGACCATGCTGGCCCATTGTGCTATCCGTCTGAAGTCAGGAATGACTGATGAGTGCCTTGCCCGAGGCAATGAGACAGTGTACCTTTTGCCCCTTTGGCGAGACCTCCTTCATCAGGAGAAGGTAACCATTGGTCACACCACCTTCTAACCAAACTTAATGGAGGGGTGGACCAGTCAGTCCCTTGGTGCAGCTTCGGGACAAGGTAAGGCTCCCAAGTCCAGCCTATCTACAGACAAGGGGAATCTGACCACTACCCGGAGTCTCCAGAGACTTCAGTTAGGGGTCTCCCATGGTGGGAGGAATGTCTTAACCCGTGGATGACCATGTGTGTGTGTGAACATATTTGTGGTGCCCCAGCATAAGCTATGGAGTCCATGTGGGCCCTAACTTGCATTTCTGTGGCAATATTGTAAGGTATTACAGTGATTCATCCCCCGAAATAGGGAACTGACCAGTCTCGGATTTATGTGGGTACACCTTAGCCAAGATGTGCTTAAGTTCCTACAAGGGATGCAGCCAGGTGGGCATCTTAGTGGTCCCCTTTGGGGACTCCCATCCTTTGTTACGCAACCATATGTGGGGAAAACACACCTTAGGATAATGGGGTCTATGCAGGCTAAACCCACTGCCCTAGACTGCATGCTCAAAAGCTTCAAAAATGAGTTTAATGGAGATTGTTATTAAATCAAGTCCCAATAAATTAAGATCCCTTTGTGAGGTAGACTGGCTCTTGAAGTTGGGTGGCCCCCTGAAGGGACCTTGGATGTCCATATGGTGCAGGCAGTCACAGGTAGTCAGGACCATCCCCACCAGTTCCCATATACTGACTTCTGGCTAGAAATTGCCCAGACCCTCCTGGCTTGGGTTCAGTTCTGCATGATTGAAAAGGGACAAAACAAGGTCTTTGTCACCCAAGCTTCTGAGTCAAGCTCCAAAGGTTCAAAGAAAACTGATTCACCAGGGTACATCAGGAGTCCTTGACCCTGTCGTATTTTCCCTCGCCACTGAGCCTTCTAGACAGTCTTCCTTGATTGGACTCCCCCACTCTCACCTGATTGGCTTGATCCACCCATCATTGAAGAACCTGACCAAGTTGATGAATGTCTTTCCTGATGGCTATGTTTGGCACAGCTGCCAGCTCTCCAGGTGCCTCTCTGTGAAGCTCAGGGACCTGCACATGGGAGTTACAACTGAACTGAGCAGCCTGGTCAGGTCATGCTTTATTACCAGCCCTTCAGCACCACTGACCTTCTGAACTGGAAACACCATAGCCCAGCTCATTCAGGAAAACCTCAGGCACTCATCAATCTTAAGGAATCTAACTTCCAGACTCACCAGCACACCTAAGGTGACTGCTGCCTGCTGTTCTCACCCTGTTCAATACCAAAGAAAGGTGCAGGGTTCTGACTGAGGCAAGAAAATGGCTCCAGGGTTGGGCCCTGGCTGGAGTATTAGACCGTGAGACTTGGGTGAGAGAGGCAGCCCCTGACATCAAGAGCCTCCCTCCCACCATACCGGGAGGCAGTTCTCAGGTATCTGGGGAAGGGTCAAGAAGCCTACCAACATGTCATAGGTTGCTGCGGTAACACAGAAATTGGAGCAATAGCCATGAGACAGCATTCTGTGTCTTCAACCCTGAGGCCCCAAAAGCCAGTGAATTACCGTTGTGACTATTCCAAAGCACAACAACAGGAGGAGACTTTGCTAGTTTTCAGGGGCAGCTGGTTCTGTTGTATCTGGATACCTGGGTTCTCTGAGGAGGCCAAGCCACTGTACACTTCACTGACTGGACCAGAGGAAAAACCTCTTTAAAAATGGGGGGACCAATAAGAGGAGTCTTTAAAAGAAAAGGCTGCTTGCCTATGCCCCAACTTTAGGAGTACCTGATATAAGTAGAGAATTTAACGTTTTGGTATGTATTAAAAAAACAAAAAAATGGTTCTCAGTGTCTTTACCCAGACGCTCAGACCCTAGCAGAAGCCAGTGGCTTACTTACCTAATCAGTTAGATGCCGTTGTGGTGGGGTGGCCTCCCTGTCTTTGAACCTTGGCAGTGATAGTCACCTTCATTAAAGAGGCCGAAAAATTAAACTTGGGGCACACCATTCAAGTCAAGGTTCCTCACCCAGTCATAACCCTGATAAATAACCAGGGACACAAATGGCTCTGCAATGCCAGAATGACTCAATATCAAGGGTTGCTCTGTGAAAATCCCCAAATCACTCTAGAGACCTAAACCCGGCTGCCTTACTGCTGACTGAGGATGGGTCGCCAGAGCATGACTGCAAAGAAGTCATTGACAAAGATGTTTTCCAGTTGGCCAGACCTCAGTTAGATACCTGAACCCAGACCAGACATAAATCTGTTGACAGATGGCAGTAGTTTTATTCAGAATAGAGAGGGCCAGGAGTTTGGCTTAGAGGCTTAAGTGCCTGTCTGGCAGGCGCAAGGTGGTGAGTTCAGTCTCCCCAGTGCTACATAAAAAACAAAAAACCAAAAAAAAAAAAAAAAAAAGAATATTTGACTGGGTATATGGTCAGTTCCCCACTGACCAGGTGATTATAGCTGGCTCTTTGCTAACGGGGTAGTCAGCTCAGAGAGCTGAGCTCTCGGCCCTCATTTGAGCCCTCAGGTGGGGAAAAAGGAAGATGGTCAACATGTACATCGATTCCAAATATGCCTTTGTTATGGTCCACATCCATGGAGTCGTATATAAGGAGAGAGGACTGGTGGCTGCTGGGAGAAAAAAAGTAGAGATGAGATACTCCCAACTCCTAGAAGTAGCCATCATACACTGTCATGGACACCAAGAAGGAAAAAAACTATTACTAGAGGAAATCAGTTGACAGACTGGTCAGTGGCCTGGGGAGTCAAGCCAGTCCCAGCCCAAGAACCTCCCAAAATATTGATGGCTCCCACACACCCTTAGGAACCAGGGTATTCCCCAGAGGAAGACTATCAGGCCCACAGGGAAAAAGCCTGTAAAACCCTGGCAGGATGGTGGTTCCTGCCTGACTAGAGACCCTTGGTGCCCCACAGGTTGGCTTTCCCTCTCCCAACAATATCATGAACTGACCCATTTGGGAAAGACAACCTTGGTGACATTACTGGGCCGATATTTCTACATCCCCCAGCTCTTGTCCCTATGCACCACCATGAGTAATTGATGTCAGACCTGTTCCCTGAACAGTCCACTCTGGGAATTCAACACACCAGGACCTCCTCTTTTGAAGACTTAGAGAGATAGACTTCACAGAGGTAAAGCTTCACAGAGGTAATAGCTGCGGCTATAAATATCTGCTGGTGCTTGTCTGTACATACTTTTGCTGGGTGGAGGCCATACTCACAAGGAGGGAAAGAGCCTGAGAAGTGGCCAAGGTTTTGCTGTGGGAAATCATTCCCCAATATGGTCTCCCCCTTACTATCAGGGGTAACAATGGACTGGCCTTTGAGACAGAAATAACACAGGCTCCCGTGAATCCGAAGAGCAAATGGAATCTCCACACAGCCTATAGACCTCAGAGTTCAGGAAGAGCAGAGCACATGAATCATATCCTAAAAACTACTCTGGCTGAGTTCTGTTAAGAGACCCACTTGCCTTGGCTCTACTATGGTCCAGTGCACACCGGGGTCATTTGGCTACTCCTCTTGGGATATCTGTTTGTGATGCATTTTCCCATCATTAGAGCCCTTAAAGGAGGTGTCAGATAGCTAGGAGAATCAGATCTGACAGTTGAAGCCGGGCATGGTGGTGTACACCTTTAATCCCAGCACTTGGGAGGCTGAGGCAGGAGGACTGTTGCAAGTTGGAGACCAGCCTGGGCTACAAAGTGAGTTCAAAGCCAGCCTGAACTGCATAGTGAGACCTTGTCTCAAAAAAATAGAACCGGGAATTTAGCTCAGTGGCTTAAGCACTGCCTGGCAGGCACGAGGTTGTGAGTTCAATCGTCGGTACCAAAAAAAAAAAAAAAAATCTGACTGTTGGGTTGCAAGTCCTGGGGAAAGTGTTCTTCCACATCAATAATGTTAACCCTGAGAGAATCTCAGTCCTCTCAGGTAACTGCCCACTCATTCCTGCCAGGAGACTCAATCTAGGTCAAAGATTGAAAAAAAGAACCCCTTTGACCTGTGTGGACAGGGCCTTCCACCTTTGTGCCTGTCACTGCTGTTAAGGTTACAGGTATCATCTTTTGTATCTACTCACTGGCAAAGAAGGCTCAACTCTAGAACACCCTGGCCACCTGGACCATGCACCCTGATCCACACGATCTCCTGAAGATGCCAGGAAAAATTGCCTGCCGAAGACACAACCCCTCCGAGACAGGCCAACTCTGGACTCCACCCTCTCATTGAACTGATCCCTACCCTCTCCACCCTGGGCTAACTGAAACTACTTCAATTTAAAGGCCCTATACCCTCAAGCCATATCATGAAGCCTTAGTTGCTAACCTTCCTGGGACCCTGAATTTGTTGGGAGACAATGGCCTCTCGAGGTAACTGCCCTGTGTCCCCCAGCCTTTGATCACTGGTGGGCACTGGGTTACTGGATTCAGCTCCTACAGCCATATGCTAGCCTCTTGCTACCTGATGACTACCCTATGCCAATATACTGGTAACCATGGGTATATTGGTATTAGCTCCAAGGGATCTAGCCAAATCAGAGACCAATGGTCATTTTGCTATAACCAACATGGAAAGACCACATGTTGGACCTGCCTGACTCCTATAGGCATGTGTGATGGTGGAGAAGCCCAGGACAGGGCATTCCACAAACAGGTAAAAGCACAAAAACAGCTGATAAACCTGGCTCAGGAGTAAAACCAGCTGATTGGGATATAGATCCTGTCTGGCATTTACCTGCTGACCCAGTTCACTGACCCCACCTCTCAGACCTATCAGCTCCTGAACACCACCTTTAGCCTCCTCCACAGCACAGGGGCCATCAGGTCTCAATTCTGCTGGTTGTGTCTGCCACTTCATAAAAGAGCCTGTGTGGAAGCCAGTTGGCGCTTCCTGGAGAGTTTCTCCGAGCAAAACACAAGCACAGTGATCGGGCTCATGGCACTTGGCACTCACCTTGACTCCTCAGGGACTGAGGTGTCTCAGGACTTGACGTATCTTCAGAGCCCCGAGTCCGGGCCAAAAATGAGTCCCTAGGATCTATACCCTGTTCAGTCTGTTCCTACAACCAGACGTTGCCTAATAATGAGACTCAGCGCAGCGTCCTCTGGTGTCTGTGACTTGTGTGGCAATACTGCTTTCTGCTGTTTACAGATAAACTGGCACATGTGTCCAGGTTTTCCTCACTCCTGAGATCTCAATTTACACAGACCATGAGACGGAAATAGCCCTATATTCTGGCAGCAGCTCACGAAAAGAGAAGTACTGCTGACCTCAGTTCTAATCAGCTCAGAAATAGCTTCAACAGTAGGGTTGTATTATAAGCTGTCTCAGGAACTAAATGATGATATGGAGCAAGTGGGTGACTCACCAGTCTCAGAAGCATCAGATTAATTTGCAGAGAGCTGAGATTACAAAACAGGCATACCTTAGACGTTGTCACTGTAGAAAAGGGTGGTACTTTTATGTTTGCGGGGAGGGATGTTGTCACAAAGTCAACCAGTTGAGAGTAGCCACCATGATCAGAGAGTGGAGGGACAGGATCCAATGGAGAAGAGAACAATTAAAAGAGGGTTGGAGCCCGGTGTGGTGGCACACGACTTTAATCCCAGCACTTGGGAGGCTGAGGTAGGTGGAGCATTGTGAGTTCGAGGCCGGCTTGGGCTACAAAGTAAGAGCAAGGCTGGTTTGAGCTACATAGTGTGACCCTGCCTCAAAAAACTAGTGCCAGGAGTTTGACTCAGTGGTTTAAGTGCCTGTCTGGCAGGTGCGAGATTGTGAGTTCGATCCCCGGTGCCACAAAAAACAAAACAGCAAAAAAAGAGGGTTGGAATTGGAGCCCAGGCCAGTGGACATCATGGCTTTTGACCCTGATGGGGACCCTGTTGACTCTTGTTGTTGCTTGTGACAATGGGACCCTGCCTTCTGGGCATCCTGATAAGATTCATAGAGACCACAGTCACCAGAAGAGTCACTGCCTGAGTCCTGGCTCTCCACAGGTACAGGCCCCTGGAAGATGATGATGCCCTGTTGGGTAATACAGGGCATCAGAGGGGGAAAATGATGAGGAAAATAAAACTCAAGGAAACTGAAACCTAAGGCTAAAATGGCAGATTGTACAAAATGGCTATTTAACCATGCCCTGTTCTGCTTTTATAATGCTGCTTGTATACCCAACTCAGGATTCCTATATAAGGAGATCAAAGCCAGGCATGGTGGCCCGTGCCTGTAGTCCCAGCCCTCAGGAAGCTGAGGCAGGAGGATCACTGAAAGTTCAAGGCCAACCTGGGCTACAAAGTGAATTTAAGGCCAGCCTGAACTGCATAGTGAAACCCTGTTTCAAAAAGACCAAAAGAAAAGAAAAGAAAAAAGATGAAAAGAAACACTTGGGGCTCAGACTTTGGGGTACTAAATGCCTTTGGACCCACTGGCATTATAAAGCCGATTCCCTCCACTCCTCTGAGTGCAGCTCGGTTCTTTTTGGTACCTGATCCACTGTAGCACTGTAAGCCACTTGAAGCCATATACTCATTTCTGATGACAACTTTACACTTGTGCTGGCGGAACACCCACAGTGACAACTGCTGCCTATGTTTAGTCTGTCCAGGAGCTCAACCAGCTAATGTGTTTGTGGAAAAACCTACAATGTTCTTGTTAGCAGCTATGTAAATATTAGACCTTTCTGAGTGTGTCTTCTCAGGTCTGCCAGTTTATTTTTGGTCAAATCGTATCCTGCCGATGCCTCAATTTACCTTTTGACTTGAGGGATTAAAAGTTTTAGGCACAATTCTTTTTGGTGATACTATGTATTTCAATTTATGATTGTTTTAGAGGGTGCTAGGAATTGAACTTAAGGCCTCAAGCATGTAAAACACGTTTTCAACTACTGAGGTACCTCCTTGCTCACAGTGCTTTGTGTGTGTGGTTCCCTGTCCCTATCCCCCCCCTTTTTTTTTATTAGTACTGAGGATTGACTGCAAGACTTTAACACAGAGCTGCGTATGTCTCAGCTCTTCTTATTTTTTATTTTTGCAGCACTGGGGATTGAATCCTAGGCCTTCCCACTGAGCTGCATCCCCAGTCCTTTTTATTTCTCATTTTAACACAGGGTATCTCTAAGTACTGAGTTGCCCATGTGGGCTTGAGTTTGTAACAGTCCACCACAGATTTGCTAGTTTGTTTATTTTTGAGAAAGCATCTCCCTATACAGTTGAGACTGGCCTTGGGCACACTGTGTAGCCCAGACTGGCCTTTTAATTCATGGGATCCTCCTGCCTAAACCTCCCAAGTGCTAGGATTACAGGTGTGCCCCACTGTACCTGACTGATTTGGTAATTTAAAACAACAAGAATTAGGCTGGGCATGGTGGTGCATGCTTGTGATCCCAGCACTTGGGAGGCTGAGGTGGGAGGATCGCTACAAGTTTGAGGCCAGTCTGGGCTACAAAGTGAGTTCCAGGCCAGCTTGAACTACAAAGTGATACCCTGTTTTAAAAAACAAAACAGGAGCCGGGCATGGTGGCACATGCTTGTAATCCCAGCACTTGGGAGGCTGAGGCAGTAGTATTGCTGTGAGTTTGAGGCCAGCCTGGGTAAAGTGAGGTCAAGGCCAACCTCAACTGCATAGTGAGACCAGGTCTCAAAGAGACAAAAACAAACAAAAAACCAGGAATTGTTGGGTGGCGGTAAATGCCTGTAGTCCCAGCACTTGGGAGACTGAGGCAGGAGGATCACCAAGAGTTCAAGACCAGCCTGAACTACATAGGGAGACCTTGTCTCAAAAAACAAAAACAAAATTTAACACAGCAGAATTTTATCTCAGCATTCCAGAGGCCAAAAAAATTGTAATCAAAGTGTTGAGTCCCTGTGTAGACTCCTTTCCTCTCCCAACTTCTGATGTTGCTCAGCATTCTTTTTTTTTTTTTTTTTTTCTTTTTCCCGGTTAACTAGGGGTTGTGGAACCAAGGTCTTTACACTGAGCTTTATTTCCAGACCTTTTTAAAAAAGTTTGAGACAGGGTTTTGCCAAGTTGCCCAGCCTAAGCTCAAACTTTAGAGCCTCCTGCCTCAGCCTTCCATTATGCTGAGATTACAGGTGTGCACTATCACAGCTAATTTCTTCATCTTTTTGTGGAAAGACTTGGATAGTTCGATAGTTAGTTTTTTGAGACAGAGTCTTGCTCACCATGTAATTCAGGCTGGCCTTGAACTTGTGGCAATCCTCCTACATCAGCCTTCCAAGTGCTGGGATTATAGGTGCATGCTGCTGCACCCGGCAATAGTTAATAGCTTTTGAGACTAAAATTTATTAAGTGCTTCCTAAGTTATTTATTGTTGTTTTGGTACTGGAGATCGAACTCACAACCTCAAACCTCCCAGGCAGGTGCTTACGCCACTGAGCTAAATCCCCAGCCCTATTTTTTGAGACAGGGTCTAGGTCTCACTATGTAGTTCAGGATGGCTTTGAACTCACTTTGTAGCCCAGACTGGTCTGGAACTTGCAACTGATCCTCCTGCCTCAGCCTCCTCCCAAGTGCTGGGATTAAAGGTGTGCACCACCACGCCCGGCATCCTAAATCATTTTGAAGTGCTTTTTATACCAATAATTATGGTAAATGCAAATTAAGAGCTTATTCTAATATTTGGGCCAGTGGAAAATGAGAACATGACATCCTAGCCCTGTGGT
Organism: Dasyprocta punctata; assembly: GCA_004363535.1. Lineage (NCBI taxonomy): Eukaryota > Metazoa > Chordata > Mammalia > Rodentia > Dasyproctidae > Dasyprocta > Dasyprocta punctata. The sequence goes on from RJWM01012769.1 coordinate 30,246, forward strand.
ATTCTTGCCTAGGACTTGAGAGACAGGAGACTAATTTGACTATGAATCCTCAAGAGTATGAACACAGGATAACAAACATATTGTTTACTTTTCAAAGCAAACACTTTCTGAACAGGGTGTGAGGGACTAGCTGGCCCATGTTCACCCTCTTCCTTGCAAGGTTGAAGGCTACATAGTCTGAATTTTCTTTTCCAGTAAGAGTAACTCATCAGAATTAACCATGAACAGATTTTTCTCCCTGAAACTAGGTCATGGTCAGGGTAAAAGTACACTTTTAATCTTTAGATTTCCTGAGTACCTGTCTATTGTGCTTCATTGCTAGAAAGGATACTCGAAAGCAGGAGATTGAGATGGTATACTTGAAAGGGCCGTTTCAAGATCAAGTATTCTAAAACTAATTTCTTCCATGGAGTGGAGGAACCAAATTGAATTTAAGTATTTTTCTGATTGTAATCTGCGTTTTTGTGGAATAAAGCAAGCTCATGTCTAAGCCAGCAGGGAATAAAATGCCCTGTGCTAAAGAGGTTAACTTAACAGGTTGGGAAATCTAGAGTTTGGTTCCTATGGCAAATCCTGGAACTCTGTGTACCTTGTTTCTCAGCCCTAAATCAGTAAGACTTGCCTCACTGAGAGTTGTGGAGGATAAAATACTGCTAATTTGTTTAGTATTTTACTACAAGAAATTATGTGTAAAGATCTGATAAAACAGACAAACCTCATTTATATGAAGAGTTGGAGACACCCATAGATAAAACTTACAGATAATTCAGAAAATTAACTGGTTATTTTTTAACTTCCTCTGTTATCAAACATTTACCATTTTTGTTTCCTGTATGTATTCCAAAGTGTTTTGTTCTTTTTCCATAAGACCTAAGAGATAGGTAGGGCACATAACAGCAGGTTAGGTAATAAAAGAAATCAATTTGCCAAGAGGACATAACAATCCTAAGTGTTTATACTGTTGGTCATAAAAGCTTCACGATACATGCATGAAATAGTAGAAGTCTGTATTATATCTGTGAATTTCAGACCTAACTGATAAAACAGATAGAAGTATCAGTGTGGTGGTGAATCCCCGCTACTTGGGAGGCTGAGGATGCTAAGTTCAAGGCCAGTCTGGGCAATTTAGTGAGATCTTGTCTCAAAGGAAGAAACAAGGCTGAGGATATGGCTCAGTCATAGATTGTTAAAATAGCATGTGCAAGGCCCTAGATTCAGTCCCCAGTACTGGGGCAGGGGCTTGGGAATTTTTAAGGAGACCCAGGGCTGTAGCTGAATGGTAGGATGCTTGCCTGTTATGTGTGAGGGCTCTGGTTTGATCCCCAGTAGCACCAGAAAAAATCAGTAAGAAAATAGAAGACTTGAACAGCACTCTTTTTTTTTTTTTTTTCTTTTTTTGCGGCACCGGGGATGGAACTCACAACCTCACGCCTGCCAGGGCAGGCGCTTAAGGCACTGAGCCAAATTCCCGGCCCTGGTTTTTTGAGGCAGGGTCGCACTATGTAGCTCAGGCCGGCCTTGCACTCGCGTTGTAGCCCAAGCCGGCCTCGAACTCACAACGCTCCGCCTACCTCAGCCTCTCGAGTGCTGGGATTAAAGGCGTGCGCCACCACGCCCGGCTTGAACAGCACTCTTAACTGCACAGACCCTGGCTTCCATCTCCAGTACACAACACACAGAAGATGTCAGTCTTCTGTGGGAAACATCAACTGTCAGGCATAATCATAACAGGAAAAAGAGAAAAAGGACAGCACTTAGATTGATTATTTATTTATTTATTTAGAGACAGTCTTGCTATGTAGTTCAGACTCTTCCTGTACTCACTGTGTAACCCTGGCCTTGAAATTGCAGCAATCCACCTACCTCAGCCTCCTCAGTGCTGGGGTTACAGGTGTGCTCCACCACACTTAACCACCTTTTTTTTTTTTTGGTGGCACCAGGGATCGAACTCACAACCTCACACCTGTCAGGCAGGCATTTAAGCTGCTGAGCCAAACTCCCAGCGCTAGTTTTTTGAGACAGGGTCGCACTATGTAGTTCAGGCTGGCCTTGGCTCACATTGTAGCCCAAAAGGGTGTCAAACTCACAACACGCTCCTCCTACCTCAGCCTCCAGAGTGCTGGGATTAAAGGCCTACGCCACCACGCCCAGCGACTAACCACCTTTTTTTGTCTTGTTTGGTTTTGTTTTTGGAGACAGGGCTTCACTGTATATTCCATGCTTGTCTCAAACTCTCAGTGATCCTCCTGCCTCAGCCTCCCAAGTGCTGGGATTACAGGTGTGTGTGACCACCCCCAGCTGAAGTAGCTTTCTCATAACAACCAGAGAAAGTATTGACCAGCACCAGTTTAACCTATGAGCAGTTTAAAATCCTAAGCCTTTAAATTGAAGACTGGAACAGACTCAGTGCTCATGTGCTTGACCCTTGCTAGACCCTTAATAAATATATAACCAACAAAATAATTTTAGAGCAAAGAACAGAAAGACTATATTAATCATCCCTTTGGCACAGGATTTGAATTGGGGATGTAGTTGGAAATTGGACAAAAAGAAATATTTTACTTGGCTTAAGTAACATGTCAGAGCACTCAGTTAAAGAGCTGGGTGGTCTGAGATTGGCCATCCCTTTAGTCATTTATCTGATAGTGCCTTTTTTGCATCTAACTATTATACCTGAAGTCCAGAGCACACTTTTATGATATTGTGGCATAGTAACTCACTTAAATGTCAATAGAGACACTTGCAAAGACCTGCAAGGTTCAATAACTTCTGGTGTGGGTTTGTTTCTCCTGTCATCACCTATTATGTATTCTTTTTACAGCTTTTAAATTGCCACAGAGCGAAATTGGTCAGGATCATAATAGATGGCCCAAGAACTGCCAAGGATCCCCTTGTATGAGATGGGAAAAATTCAATACTGGCTTGATTTTATTTATCTAAATTGTAGGCTATGACTTCAATATAAGTCATGTTGCAAATACACCAAGATGAAGGCAAAGCACAAAATTATGCCGTATGTTGAAGGGTCTTTTTTTACTCTGAAGTTTTACAGTCCCAGATATTTCTTACTCCAGTTATGTAAAAATTCCTTTCCTGCCAGCATGTATTAATCAGACTTTAGTGTTGATTTAAATTTTATTTATTTATTTTTTTGCGGCACCGGGGATCAAACTCACAGCCTCACGCCTGCCAGGGCAGGCGCTTAAGCCACTGAGCCAAACTCCCAGCCCTGGTTTTTTGAGGCAGGGTCGCACTATGTAGCTCAGGCCAGTCTTGTGCTGGCGTTGTAGCCCAAGCGGGCCTCGAACTCACAACGCTCCACCTACCTCAGCCTCCTGAGTGCTGGGATTAAAGGCGTGAGCCACCACGCCCGGCTTGATTTAAATTTTAATATCTTATCAACAGCTAAAGGTATTTTAGATATCTATTATTATGCAAATTGTTACATTGCTTAATTTTTATTTATTTTTTTTGTGGCACCGGGGATTGAACTCACAGCCTTGCGCCTGCCAGGGCAGGCGCTTAAGCCACTGAGCCAAACTCCCGGCCCTGGTTTTTTGAGGCAGGGTCGCACTATGTAGCTCAGGTCAGCCTTGCACCGCGTTGTAGCCCAAGCTGGCCTGGAACTCACAACGCTCCGCCTACCTCAGCCTCCCGAGTGCTGGGATTAAAGGCTGCACCACCACGCCCGGCTCCTTGTTTTGGTTTTTTGAGGGGGGATCTCGCCACGTAGCACAGCCTGGTCTCAAACTCACGGTAGTCCGCCTGCTTCCCTCAGCCTCCTGAGTGCTGGGATTACAGATGTGTGCTACCACACTGGGTGGTTTGTGTGGTTTTTAATTGTTACACCTCTTAAGACTATTGAAGCCGGGCATGGTGGCGCATGCCTCTAATCCCAGCACTCGGGAGGCTGAGGTAGGAGGAGCCTTGTGAGTTCAAGGTCCGCTTGGGCTACAATGCAAGCACAAGGCTGGCCTGAGCTACATAGTGCGACCCTGCCTCGAAAAACTAGGGCCGGGAGTTTGGCTCAGTGGCATAAGCACCTTTCTGGCAGACGTGAAGCTGTGAGTTCGATCCCTGGTGCCGCAAAAAAAAAAAAAAAAAGTATTGAGAAAACCAGAATTGTCCAATGTAAGGCACATGCCTCCCTAAAATAAGTGATTTGTTGAAATAACCTGAAGGATCTTTGGAACCCTTAAAATGCTGATGTCCAAAATCTGTGTGCCAGCCAGTCATGGTGGTCCAGGCCTATAATCCCAGCATTTGGGAGGCTGAGGTAGGAGGAGCGTCACAGGTTTGAGGCCAACCTGTACCACAAAGCAAGACGCTGCCTCAAAGAACAAAAATCTGTGAGCTAATGCCAAGGTAAAGGATCGAGTTTTACTTTTATGGTTGATGCTGTTTTTTTTGTTTGTTTCTTTTTTGTTTTTTGCAGCACTGGGGATTGAACTCTTAGCCTCGTGCCTGCCAGACAGGCGCTTAAGCCACTGAGCCAAGCTCCCAGCCCTGGTTTTTTGAGGCAGGGTTGCACTATGTAGCTCAGACTGGCCTTGCGCTGGCATTGTAGCCCAAGCCAGCCTCAAACTCGCAACGCTCCTCCTACCTCACCCTCCCAAGTGCTGGGATTAAAGGCGTGCACCACAACGCCCGGCTAATGCTTTAAAAATACTTTATGACTGTAGTTTTGAGGATGAGCATTTCTGTTTTTTTAACCCTTCCATTTTTTTGTGAGTATGAACTGCCAAAGTTAAATTATATAAACATAAGATTCAGGCTCATCTACTCAAAATTACTATTAACTGTTTTTCTTTTTTTGTTGTTGTTACTTGTTTCTGTTAAGACTTATTGATGATGAAATCGCAAGGTTCTTTATGAAAAGTGACAAGGTCTCCAAGTTCATGCTCCATCACAGTAAGAGAGGAGTGGCTGTAAGAGTCACACCCACCTGAGAATGGGGTGCTGAGAGAAGTTCAGTACATTCCAGAGGGGCTGCTGGAAAGTACCATCTGGAAGACATTTCCACATGAGGATGCCAAGTTCTGCTTTCTCATAAATCTTGGAGCAGTTGGATATCTAACCTTTTGCCCAAGGATTGGATTTAGGTATGCCCTAACTGAGTTTCAAAAAGACTGACCCTTGAGAGAAATTCGCTACATTTTAATAAAAGAAAGGAACAAAAAAACTTGTATAAAATTATTTTAAAATAATAAGAATTTGTGACTGGGTGTGGCGGCACACACCTATATTCCCAGGACTCTGGAGGCTGAGGCAGGAGGATTACCTCGAGTGCAAAGCCAGCCTGGGTTACATAGTGAGTTCAACGGCAGTCTGAATTACAGTGTTTTTTTAATTTAAAAAAAAAAACAAAACATATATGGATAATGGTAGTCAGAGCTTGGGGACCATACAGCCAAATGGGATTTATAAGGCAGCCCTTGTATCCACTTAGTATGTATGTTTTTTTTTTTTTTTTGCGGTACTGGGGATCGAACTCACAACCTCATGCCTACCAGGCAGGCACTTAAGCCACTGAGCTAAACCCCCAACCCCAGTTTTTTGAGGCATAGTCGCACTATGTAGCTAAGGCCGGCCTTGTGCTTGCGTTGTAGCCTAAGCCGGCCTCGAACTCACAACGCTCCTCCTACCTCAGCCTTCCGAGTGCTGGGATTAAAGGCGGGCGCCACCACGCCTGGCTAGTATGTATGTTTTTTGATTTTTTGTTTTTTTGTTGTTTTGATCTAAAACAATAAAAGGTGGGTTACTCCATTGGTCACTGTAGCAGGAGGCTCAGATAATCAACAAACAATATTCCAGAGGCTGGGTGATACATGCTTTAGCCTGATTTATACATTCAATCATTTGTTTGTTTGTTTATTTATTTGTTTATTTAGTGGTGCTGAGGATTGAATTCCAGGGCTCTGTAGCTGATTTTTAAAGGATCATGAACTACAGCTGTGTTAGCCAAAGGGAGCGAGTTTCTTCTCTAGACACTCCTCTCTATTAATAAAGTTTGTGTTGTCTGTATGTGGCTTGTTAATGGTAGGGGTGTTAATGACCACAGTTAATCTTCTTTCTCAACTCTTTCCTAATCCAGTCTCTTAAATAGACATTTAAAAAGCTTTTAACTCGTCTTGAATTGGGTGCTCTTGGGCTTTTGGTGAAGGTGGAGTGATAGTTATCAGCCAATTTAACAAAACCTGAGACAGCTGGGACAGCTGTAATGTGTATCTCTGTGCTGTGTTTTTGTTAAAATGCCACATGGCTGATACTTTGAAATCATAAATTCGGTGCAAGAAAACATCTTTATAGAGGGTATTTTAGTTTTATGCTGTATGTGTTACATACCTAAGACCATGGTATTTCAGTATCCATAAAGAGCAAAGAACAGAACAGATTAAAATGATTCTGTAAATTTGGTTGATTTTCATCTGTCTTATTTGCTGAATAAGACTGTATAGAGGACGCCTGGAAGACAGTGTTGTAGCTGGCAACTTAATATTCCCTTAAACTACCGTCTTTCCCTGAGGGCTTTAGGGGAGAAATGTGAAATTTCTCAAGCCTGGACCGACTGAAGCCACTCATTGGCATATTTAATCAATCCATGTGCAGGGAGCTTTGCATATGTCCTTTTTGTTCTTTGCTCTTTAGCCATGGCTTGCTTTCTGCAGCACTTTGCCTACTTAGTGAGCTTATAGAATTTATATGGATACTCTAAAATGAAAAGACAGCTCATTGATTACCTATGCATCTTGACAATTGACCAGAGTGCTGTCTTCAGATAATTTGGTGAGTAGTTCAGTGAAGCAAGCAGTGTATCAATTGGTTTTCATATTATTTTTATTTTTTTCAGACAGGGACTCCCAATGTAGTTTAGGCTGGCCTTTAGCTTGTAGGTAGCCCAAATTGGCCTTGAACTCGAGATTCTCCTACTTCAGTTTCCTAGGTGGTGGGATTATAGGCCAGCACCACCATGTGAGGCTCAGTTTTTATTGTTTTGAACTATAAAAAAATTTAACTAGGCATGGTGGTGCATCCCTGTAATCCTGAGGCAGTAATATTGCAAGTTTGAGGCCAACTTGGGCAATTTAGGAAGACCTTGTCTCAAAATAAAAATTGAGATGGGTGTGGTGGCACATGCCTGTTGTCTCAGCATTTGGGAGGCAGAAGCAGGAGGATCATTGTGAATTTGAGGCCAGACTGCACTACAAAGTAGGGCCTTGTCTCAAAAAAAAAAATAAAATAAAATAAAAATTGAATCTAGGTGTGGTGGCACACACCTGTAATCCCAGCACTTGGGAGGCTGAGGCGGATTGCAGGAGGATCATTTCGAGTTTGAGATCAGCCTGGGCTACAAAGTGAGCTCAAGCCCAGCCTAAACAGCATAGCAAGAGAGACCCTGTCTCAAAAAGATAAAAAATAATTAAATAAATAAAAATTGAAAAGGGCTAGAATGTATAGCTCAGTGATGGAGTGCCCCAGCGCTCAGTCTCCAGTACCACAAAAAAAGAAAAGTAGTAGCAAGGCGACTAGAGCAGAGTCTGAAGTAGACTGAAAACAGACTGATGCAGGGAACCTCATGTATGTGGTTTTGTGGTTCTGAGTTTGATTGGTTAATTGGGTGTAGTGGGGTACGCCAGTGATTCCAGCACTCTGGATGACTGAGGCAAGAGAATTGCCCAACCTGGATGATTTAGTGAGATCCAGTCTCGAAATTAATTCATTAGTTATTTAGAGACAGGATCTCACTGTATAGTCTAGGCTGGCCTTAAACTCTAAGAAGTCCTCCTGCCTTAGCCTCCCAAGTGCTGGGATTACAGGTGTGTGCCACCATTCCCAGGTAGATCTTTTTAAATTTTGAGCTCCAGTCATGGTGGTGCACACCTATAATCCCAGCATTCAAGACATCTAGGGAGTTCAAGGTCAGCCTCAACTGAAACCCTATTTCTAAAAATCAGGAAAAAAAAGGGGGGGGTTTTGTTCAAGTGCTGTGTGTGTGTGTTGCCAGTGGCTAGGCATTTTATCTGTTTTCTGGGTCTCCCTACCTTTTGCATAAAGCTTTCTGTAATCACTGGGAACTGATGGTTTTTAGATGTTTTCTTTTACCCTCATAACAGAATTCTTTTTCCCTACATAGTGTGACCCTGCCTCAAAAAACTAGGGCTGGGAGTCTGGCTCAGCAGCTTAAGCGCCTGTCTGGCAGGCGTGAGGCTGTGAGTTCAATCCCCAGTGCCACAAAAAAAAAAAAAAGAATTCTTTTTCCCCCTTCAGCTTCACCTCCTCACCCATTTTCTTTTTTGGGGGAAATAGTTATCTGTTGGAGTACCCTGTCAGCAGTTTGAAATGTGGATTCTAACTGTGCATGGCCACAAAGTTCTTTAATGTTTGTCCAAGACCAACTTTTTTTTCCCCCAAAACTGATTTTTGTCCAAGTCCTTGGTTTAGGTGCATTCCCTCAACATTTAGGAGACTGTGAAGGGAATTCATCTTGGCTCATAGACCTTTTTTTTTTTTTTTTTTGGTACCAGGGATTGAGCTCACCATCTAGTGCTTGCCAGGCAGGATCTTAAGCCATTGAGCTAAATCCCCGGCCCAAACTTTTTGTTTTGTTTGGTTTTGGTTTTGGTTTTTGAGACATGGTCTTGCTATGTGTAGTTCAAGTTGGATTTGAACTCACTTTGTAGCCCAGGCTGGCTTCAAACTCCCTAACTCCTGGCAATATGTGTGTTGCGATCACAGGTATGCACCACCACACCTGGCCATGGATATGGTTATTGGGGCTTCTCTTTTCTGGGTTTTTATGGGCTCTAGTTGCTGAAATCTATCTATAGTGGTTAATACTTTTACCAGCAAGTTCTGTCTGTATTCAAGAGAGGGCTTAGAGCTGTCTTGCTTGAAAGATTCTAGAAACTTGAGAAGCCGCTCACCCCTTTCCATGAAGATTTCCACAAGGATAAGGTTGCACTCTTCTCTTCCTCTGTCATGGTATCAGGGTTCTACCTTAATCATTCCGTCATCCTGCCTTCGGGTCTCATTTCTCACATGGGAACACTCCCTCCCAGGCTCAGTGTGAGCCACCAGCATGATGCTTTATCTAGTCCAGGCTCTAGCCCTTAAATTGTCCGTCTGGCTTTGTGTTTCATTTGACCCCAATACACTGGGTCGCACTGTCTAAAAGAGAGTTATGTCTTCTCCTCTGTCTGGATGCATTTCTCATTTCTTACTGCGGCTCCTGAGCAGATCTGTAACTTCAAGGTTAAGATAAGACACATTCCATCAGAACTATGTCGTCATCCTTGCCAGCTTCTGATCTGTGACTGTCCAGGAGATTTATAAGACAACTGCGTGCCATTCTTTAAAGAATATTATGGTTGGACTTTGACTCCTGGCAGCAGGCCCAATTCGATTTGTTGGCTGTTACAAAGCCCATTTCCCAATGTGCCCTTTATGCAGTTTAAGAATGAGGAGGGGGTTGATCTGAATCCTTATTTTCTCATGTTAAAGAGAAAGAGTGGACACTAGAGTATTTTGTTCCTTTCCTGATTGAATTTAATTTTCTCCTCCTTCCCTTCCTTCTTGTATGGGGGATCAAATACAGGACCTAAGTTTTAAACATGCCAAGTATTACAGCTCTACAGTTGAGCTCTATCTCTAACCTGAATCCTCTTTTCTTTTTTCTTTTCTTTTTTTTTTCCCCTTCGCTTTTCTTTCTTTCTTTTTCTTTCTTTCTTTCTTTCTTTCTTTTGAGACAGGGTTTTGTTACGGAGTTTAGGCTACCTTTGAACTCACTTTGTAGCTCAGGCTGTTCTCAAACTCTGGGCAATCTTACTGCCTCAGCCTCTAGAGTGCTGTGATTACAAGTGTGCACCACCATACCCAGATTCCGAAACCCCTTTTCTTATTTTAAACATTTTATCAAAATGTTACCGTATCTGTCATTTTTTCCTATCCTTTATCCCTTCACAGAATTGGCATTAGTCTTTCATTCTGCCATTTCCAGTGCTTTGACTAAGTATAGTACTTTACCCTTGAGAGAACTTATCTGTTCTCTGAAGGTTTATTAGTTTGTCAGAGCCTTAAAAAGCACACCTTTCCTCTTTCTCTTGCTATCTGCTACCATGTTGAGTTGCATGCGACATGGTTTACCAGTTTAGGAATTTGGAAGGTCACATATTGCCTTCTGCTGTTGTATTGGCCCTAACGTAGTTTTACCAAAGATTCTCTTTGGGGACATAATAGCTCTTTGGTTTCAACATAAACTCACTCTTTTCCTAGGAGGTAGGCAGTGGAATTTATTTAGCTTGCTTTAATGATACTGGGGTAAGATCTAAATATCTTTACTCAAGACCATACATAGCAAGTTAATCACAGAAGCAGAACTCTGTTTAATTTTATTACCTTTAAAAATTTTTTTTGAGACTTGGTAAGGCTGTGTATCCCAGGCTGACCTTGAACTCACCATCTTGCCCAAGCTGCTGCCCTTGAACTCTAAGCAGTCCTCTTGCCTCAGCTTCCCCAGCATGCGTACTTATAATCCCAGCTGTTTTAATGTCTTCGGCTTTGTTTTCCTATACCTTAATTACATAAGATTAAGAGGTAAGAATTGGAAAAGGCAGTTTTTACTCAGCTTTCTTGATAGGTCTTTTCAAATTTGAGGAAATCCCCTGTAATTAAAAATTTTTACTTTGCTTTCATAATCTATTGTTTCCTCTGAGAACCAAAATACTGGCCACTCTCTGCTTTTCCTTAAGTGACATTCTTTGCTTTTGATCTTCCTTTGTCCTTACTCTCCTAAGGCAGCTACTTCTGGCTCTAAAATTCCCTTTGGGTGGGGCTGTGGCTCAGGTAGGGCACTTGCTTAGCACCTGTGAAGCCTGGGGCCCTTCTGCCATGGAAAGTAAAAGTTCCCCACCACAAAGCATGCTAGGATTTTGAAGGTAGGGCCAGATGAAAGAAAAATGTATAGAATTTAGTTTGTATCTCTTCTTTATCCCAGTCCTCCTTTTCTCAAGTATAGTATTAGAGATTACTGATGTAGGGAATTGTGTATTAATAATGTATCAGATGGATAACAATGACTAAGAAATCAGTTTCATAACATTACAAGAACAAACAATGAGTAGTTTTAATTTAACAGTCAAGGTGGTGACTGACCTGCCCTTTCTTCCTTTTTGTAACCACTGTATTAAGAATTAATTTTTCCCACCTGACATTTCAGTTGAAAGATTTTTGTGTTTTTTCATGATTTTTTGTCATTGTTTCAAGTCTCTGGATTCTGTTTCTGTGCCTACTAATCTTCCCAAGGAAGAAAGTTATTTTGTTTCTTTAAAATACTTCCCCTCCCCCTCTTTGTTGTTACCCCCTCCACACACACACACCGATTTTAATTAACTGTACAGTGACAGATGGTAGAAAAGGCCCTGCCCAAAATGCTGCTAGTGGGCTAGATTGGGGGTGGTTTCTACGGAGCCTGCTTTAGAACCTAGTGTTTCCCCTCCCCCTTCCAGTGAGCTGTAATCTTGTTAGATGATCTTAAAATGCTATTGACTAATTTGCAGTGCTTTTGAATAAATTTTGGATTTAAAACCCAAGAAACCATTCCCTTGAGCTCTGAATGTCTTAGCTTTGAGACCAAGAGAGGTACCTTCCAACTTCACCACCCAGTCTTCACTGAAAAGGAAAGTTAAGCCTTTTAACTTTTTCTTTTGCCTCTCCCCCTTAGTCTGGTACGGCTGCCAGTTGCCATGACAACGGACTGGGACAGCTGCGCAGTGGCGCCCTGGCAGCTGGGTGGGGGCGGGGGAGCTGCCAGCCCGCCAAGCCCCAGACCTGGGAGGGAAGGCCCCTCCTGTTAGCCCAGAGGGAAAGAAAGAACTGGGGCGATCCGGTAGGTAAAGGAGGGAACCCCAATTCATTTAATTTGGGGGTTTTTCTTCTGCATGAAGGTAAAAAGGAAAATTTTTCTCTTCCCTTCCTCAAACTGAAGAACACATATGTAAATCTGTTTTTCCTGGTGAAGCAGGGGAGACCCCGTAGCCACAATGCTTCACTGCATGCATCTAACATGGGGCTGGTTTTAACCCCAGCGCTGTGACCTAAACTGCTCCGCTCCCGGAAATTCCAAGGTGAGTGAGGGTGGGGGCGGGGTACTCTCCCTGGAATATGACATTTCCTGTCTCTGGTGAGGTCGGAGGCAGAATTTTAAATAAAATAAATCAGATAGGTTTTCTTGAAGCTTAGCAGTCTCATAAATTCATGGAAAGATTGTATTAAACCCCCTACCTACATTGTCCCATACCTCCTCTTCCAAATAAAGTATCTTAAGGAAAACTTAGCTTTATTGTGGGTCAGTTATGGGTACAGGCAGTTTTTCAGGTAGGCCTACCTATTGCTGGTAAGTTCTGGAGTTGTACTTTCCAACAATATGTTCTTGTAATAATCTCATAAAATTTACTAATTTGAAGTGAATTGATAATACAACTTTTTGTGTTCTCTTGAACATAATTCTGAGACTAGTGGCCTCTTTTATTCCTATGAGTAGTTTTCCGGTCACAATGGAAATATTTTATAGAGTGCTGAAAAACATCTTCAAAGATTACAGCAATATAGAAGTGAAGTTCAGCTAAGAAAACCATTCCTGGTTTTCTCTGTAATCCAGACTGTAGGTACCATTTAACATCGTGAAGGAAGAATTCCTAAAAATGGTTATGGGAGCAACAGTGTGGAAATTAAAAAAACAAAACTAAACTAAATTCTCTGTTGAGCACCCCCTGATGTGCATATTTCTGAGTTTAACTCAATTTCCGTTTGTGTTGCCTTGCTTCGGCTTCCTTGGGCCTATGAATGGCCCCTCTGTGCTTTGAGGAGCCTTCGTGTTGACGCTGAGTCTGGAGCCAGACTTTTTTTTCTTCCTCCTCTTTCTTTGGCCCAAAATCAACTTCAGTTAAGAGGAGAGGCATCTCCTTCACTATGTGGGTTAGTTGAGCTCTGGGAGTTACTGAATAATCCAGTGACTGATTGTGAATTTTAAGAGTAAAAAATTCTGTCCTCCCTTGCTTCTCTCCCATCCCCAAATGAGCTTGCTGAAAAGGAGACTTAGTGTGTCTGAGATGTCAGCTTTGCTTTTGTGAGCTGATGGATGCTGTAAAGGGGACAAACTTAGTTTGTGTAAGGGAAATGTACCGAGGTCACTGGAAATACGATGAAAGATGCCTAAGCGGCTTTTTTTTTTTTTTTTTTTTTGCTTTGCATAAACGAACGGTCAGGACACTCAGTGAAGTTACATTTCAGTGACTTTTCTTTTTTAATTTTTTATAAACCCTTTACACTCAAGGGACAAATCTTCTGTCTTTGTAAATTTTCCTAAAGGTTTACCACATTTCTGAGTCCCCGGTTTATAAACACAAAAGTAGCCAGGATGTATACTGCACTATTTATCATTTGGAATATGAAAACAGAGGACCTTGACAACTACACCATCTAACAATTTTGATTTCTGAAAATAACTGGTTAGAAGTGAGGACTGACCGATTTTTTAAAATTAAATTCTCAGAAATTGTCTGTATAATGATTGTAGATCCAGGAAAAGGGTGCCTGGCAACTTGATATTCTACCCTCCTTCATCAAGACAGGCTTTAATCTTTTTTTTTTTTTTTTTTGTCTTTTTTTGAGGCGGGGTCTTGTTATGCAATTCAGGCTGGCCTTGAGCTCACTTTGTAGCCCAGGCTGGTCTCAAACTTGCAACAATCCTCCCACCTCAGCCTCCTGAGTGCTGGGATTACAGGTGTGCGCCACCACGCCCAGCTCAGTTTTTAATTTTGACTTGGATTGTAATCATTTTGTCCTCCTTTGCAGGAACCCGGTGGCCTTAGTTCTTCAGGTGGAACAGTGTGCGACATGGGAAAGAAAACCAAGAGGACCGCTGACAGTTCTTCTTCAGAGGATGAGGAGGAGTATGTCGTGGAGAAAGTGTTAGACAGGCGCGTGGTTAAGGGTCAAGTGGAGTATCTGCTGAAGTGGAAAGGCTTTTCCGAGTAAGTGCTTTTTTCAGACTGTAAGACAATGTAAAGTTAGAAACCTTTAGCTTACTTGCTGATGAGCCGCTCATTTTTGTCTTTTCTACCCTTTACAATGAGCTATACATGCACTCTCCTGTGGACTTAATGTTCTGGTAACCTGGCTTTCCAGAGGCAGTGTAGTAATGTGGTTAGGGACGCAGCACTGGGTGCCAGAGTGCCTCACTCCGGATTACTGTTCTACCATTTGTAATACTAGCTGGATGATTTTGGCTAATTTCCTTCCTATTTTTCTCCTCAATAAAATAAGAATAAGAAATAGTATTTAAATAAAGTTGTTGGGTAGATGTATGGAGACTGACACATAAGCATAAAGTAAATATAAATTGTTACTAGTACTTTTAAATACAATTTAGCTAAAATGTATACATTTAAATAATGAGCAGGAAAAATAAATAATGAGCAGAGCATGGTGGCACACACTTGTAATGTCAGCACTGGGGACAGTGAGACAAGAGAACCATGAATTCAAGTCTAGCATGGGCTATTTAATGATTTAGTAAAACCTTGTCTCAAAATAAATTTTTACAGCACTCAGGAGGCTGAGGTAGGAGGAGCGTTGTGAGATCAAGGCCAACTTGGGCTACAATGCGAGTGCACGGCTGGTCTGAGCTACATAGTGCAACCCTGCCTCAAAAAAACTAGGGCCAGGAGTTTGGCTCAGTGGCTTAAGCGCCTGTCTGGCAGGTTCGAGGTTGTGAGTTTGATTCCCAGTGCGGCAAAAAAAAAAAAAAAAAAAAAAAAAAAAATTAAAAAAGGGTTGGGCACTGGGCATGGGAAAGTGAGGCAGAAAGATCTCTGAGTTCCAAGCCAGCCTGGACTACATAGTGAGGCCCTATCTCAAAAACACAGATAGAGGGGCTAGGAATGTAGTTCATTGTGAAGGCCTTGAGTTCAATCCTCGGTATGAGAAAGAAAGAATGGAAGGAAGGGTCAGTTCTATAACCCATGGTTCTCCAAAATTGGATATTTGAATTATTTCAAGATAAAATACCCCCCCACTACGCGCCTTTTTTTTTTTTTTGCGGCACCGGGGATCGAACTCACAGCCTCACGCCTGCCAGGGCAGGTGCTTAAGCCCCTGAGCCAAACTCCCGGCCCTGGTTTTTTGAGGCAGGGTCGCACTATGTAGCTCAGGCCAGCCTTGCACTCGAGTTGTAGCCCAAGCAGGCCTCAAACTCACAACACTCCACCTACTCAGCCTCCCGAGTGCTGGGATTAAAGGCGTGCGCCACCACACCTGGCTCAAAGTACCCATTTTAATGAGGAATTTAAATCTCAGGCCAAGATTTTATTTTTTATTTTTTCCAAGATTTTGTTTGTAAAATTTTCAAACACAGAGCCTAGGTTGGTGACATACTCTTTTAGTGCTAGCTGCTTGGGAGGCTGAGGAAGAAAGATCGTAACTTTGCAGTCAGCCTGGATGATTTAGCAAGATCTAGTCACAAAATTAAAAAAATTATCTAGGATTGTAGCCCAATGATGGCTGGGTTATATCCCTAGGATCACAGTGAAAAATAAAAACGTAGAGCTGAAGTGAAAAAAATTTGTAGCGAACACTTTGTTTTTTGTCGTTATTGTTGTTATTGTTGATCCTCTCTCTGTCTCTCTCTGCTCTCTGTCTTTCCGTCTATTTTTCTTTTTGAGACAAGGTCTCTACATTATCCAGGCTGGTCTTGAACTCACTATGTAGACCAGGCTGGCCACAAACTCATGGCAATCCTCCTGTCCCAGGTTCCCAAGTACTGGAATTACAGGTGGGAGCCACCACTCGAGACACAGTCTTGCCTCATTACCCAGAGTAGCCCTGAACTCACTGTGTAGCCCAGGCTGGCCTCAAACTCTCTGTGATCCTCCTGCCTCAGCCTCTCAAGTGCTGGGATTATAGACGTGCATCACCACACTTGGTCCAGGCATGTAGTGAAGGATAGAAAAAGTAGTTTGAAGGCAAGTCATGTCAATCTGTGTAATAATTGGGCATTCTGCCTCTTATTTTTTTCTTTCTTTTTTTAAAATTTATTGTTTTGTCTTTTTTGAGAGTGTTTCACTGAGTTGTTCAGAATAGATTCAAATTTGTGATCCTGTTGCCTTAGCGTTTCAAATAGCTGGGATTACAGATGTTTGCCAGTGTGCTTACTATGATTACCATATTAGGTATCACTTTGTTTGAGAAAGGGTCTTGCTCTAATTCAGGCTGGCCTTACACACTATGTAGCCCAAGCTGGCCTCAAACTCAGGCAGACCTCCTGCCTCAGTGTCTCAAGTGCTGAGATTACAGGCATGTACCACCACACCTGACCCAGTTTATGCATGTATGTATGTATTTATTTATTTATTTTAAGATAGGATCTTGCATTGTAGTCCAGGCTGGCCTTTAGCTAGCAATGATCCTCATGTTTTATCCTTCTGAATGCTGGGATTACAGGTTTACACCACCATGCCTTGCAGTATATCACTTTTTTTTTTTTTTTTTTGCGGCACCGGGGATCAAACTCACAACCTGGCACCTGCCAGACAGGTGATTAAGCCGCTAAGTTAAACTCCCAGCCCTAGTTTTTTTAAGGCAGAGTCGTGCTATGTAACTCAGGCCAGCCTTGTCCTCACATTGTAGCCCAAGCCAGCCTCGAACTCACAACGCTCCTCCTACCTCAGCCTCCCGAATGCTGGGATTAAAGGCGAGGATATCACATCTTTAAAGTGCACAGACTGTGCTGGGAGTGTAGCTCAGTTGTAGAATGCTTGGCCCAACATGATTTTTTTTTTTCTTTTTTTGGCACTGGGGATCAAACTTGTAACTTTGTGCTTGCCAGGCAGGTGCTGTGCTACTGAGCTGCTGAGCTATATCCCTGGCCCTGGCCTAACATATTTGAGGCCCTGAGTTTAATACTCAGAACCACAAACGAAACAACAAAACAAAAAACCCCAAAAAAAACAGCAACAAAAAATAAATAAATAAAATATTGGACCTATATATACTGACAAATTTAAATTTGGGATTTTTTTTTTTTTTTTTACAGAATCTCACTATGTAGTTCAGCCTTAAACTCACTATGTACCCCAGGCTGGTCTTTTACTTGTAGTGCCTCTTGCCTCAGCCTTCCAGGTACTGAGATTATAGACCTGTACCCCCATGTCCAGCTCAAAAAAGAACTATTATAAAGATATACTATAATAAAAGTGAATTATGTAGGCATTGTGGTGTAGTGCAGGCTGCTATAAAAGTATTATTTGAACAGCACTGTGATACTGTGCCCTTCAATCTGCCCAAGGGGCTTGATAGGGTCCAGCAGACCCATCCCTTACTTTTCTACTGTAAATTTGTACTTTAGCATTATAGTAGCCAACTGTGTAGCTCAGTACCTTTCCCTCAGGGATCCAGGAACCAATCTATGTGTTTACTTACTTGGTATGATGAATGGCAAGGAGTGTGCAAAAGTGGCAAAACAGGATTTGTACCCACTTTATGCGCCATCAAACTGGTTTTGTGTATCTTTACCCGAGCATCACAGAGGGTCCAGTAGACCCATACCACGCCAGGATTTGTTTAAAAAGAAGTTTGCTTTTCATTTTTCTGGTGGAAGTAGTTCAGTTCATTGCAATGGCACATGAAAAACAAGATTTGCAAGTTTTGGAGAAGGTCAAAAGTGAATCATGAGGGGCCGGGGATTTAGCTCAGTGGCTCAAGCACTTGTCTGGTAAGTGCAAGGTTGTGAGTTTGATCCCTGTTACCAAAGAAAAAAAAAAAAAACAAAAAAAAATCATCATCATCAGATTACTCATTCATGGATGATGAAGATGATCCATTATGGTAAAATACATGCTTGTAAAACAGAAGAGTGACATGGGTGGATGTTGATATTGATAATGACTTTGACATTGGCCATGTGAGCCATGTGAACATTGGCTCCTGTGAGAGTTAAATGGAGCAAGAATTGAATGATACACAAGGAATGGAGATCTTCTTGATTCAGATGACTAAGAAAACAGCAATGTGAGTCTATATTTGACTAGTCAGAATGTTGCAAAATGGCTGTACAACCAAATGGAACAGTCCAGTGTCAGAACTAGGTCTGAAAAAATAGTGAAGGTCATGGCAGGGTTGAACCATATTGGACAGAATGCCAGTAATGCCAGTCACTATTGGAAGTTGTAATAGATAAAATTCTACAAGGTGCTGTGAAATATACAGAGACTGAAATACAAGTAAAACATTCTGTATGCACCAATAACCATATTCAAAAAATATATTTATTATATCACCTCACAAGCTGAACTGAAGGGATTCATAGGTTTGCTATACTTAGCAGGGATTTCTCATGGTGATTTCAGGAATGCAAAAGATTTACAGAAAAATGATGGGCCAGAGCCAGGCGTGGTGGTGAACGCCTTTAATCCGAGCACTCGGGAGGCTGAGCCAGGAGGATCATTGTGAGTTCAAGACCAGCCTGGGTTATAAAGTGAGTTTAAGGCCAGCCTGAACTGCATAGTGAGATCCTGACTCAAAAAATAGGACTGGGAATTTAGCTCAGTGGCGTAAGCACCTGCATGGCAGGCATGAGGTTGTGAGGTTGATCCCTGGTACAAAAAGAAAAAAAAAGATATAAAAATTTATGCCCTTGTAGATGTGAAGACTTACTATACTTTCAGTTTAGACATTAATCCTAAAACTCAGCTATCATGTCCTTATCCGTGTAGAAATGAACTGAATGATGTTGTGAACAGACTCGTTGCCCCTATCTCCCAAACTAATTGGAATGTGACGTTGGACAGTTTGTTTACTGGTTTTCAGTTGTTGTTACAAACAGCACAAGTTGACCAACACAGGAACTGTACACAGGAACAAAGCAGAAATTCCAAGTGAAATGTTGCAAATTCAAAACAGAATTGTATAGTACAATCTTTGGATTTCAGAAAGATACAACATTGGTCTCATATATGGCAAAGGAAAACAAACTCGACAAAATGGAAGCCTGAGATGGAAACTAAACAACAAAACTGAAGGTGGAGTAGGTATTGTTGATGAGTTATGCAGCAAGTATGAATGGCATTTGAAATACAAAGCATTGGTCAGGGCTGTGTTTTACTTGATCCTAAATGTATGGCATAAATAGTTTGATAGTTTACGAAGGAAATAACAAATGCAAAATATCACGGAGAAATTTTCTTAGAGGATTGAGACTGGAGCTCATGAGACATCATTTATTGTAACAGGAAAAACAAAATGTTTCTGCCCAGGGAACTGCACAAAAAAATGTGGAGCACATTGGTGAGCTGACAGGTGACCAGGCAGGCTCAGCATCACAAAGACATACTATGACAACAGGAAAACAAAAAAGATGTTAACTGTGCCCTACAGGAAAGGACAGGAAACCAAAACATATTTGCTATCAGTGTGAATGATACCTTGTCTATGGAACATGCAGTGCCATTTGTGAGAACTGTCTAATGTGTGACAGTTGAAGCAAAGATTTTTCTGTGGTAGACTTTTGTTCATGTTTACATTGTAGTTCACATAGGTTTTTATTTCTGATGTTATCTTTTAGGTTTTGTAAGCAGGTTAAACAGCTGATATGCAAATGTTTATGTCTATTCTAAGCATTCATGACATATTTGATATTGTAATTTATTGATATCTTATTTCCCTGCTAAGTCATGTTGTACAGTATAGTAGGAAGCTCCTGACAAAGCATGAAGAGAGGTGACAAGACTGCCACACAGGAAAGGAAAACTAAACACATGTGCTGGCAGTGTGAGACATGTGCATGGGACTTGCAGTTGTCATATGTGAAGACAACCTTGGGTATGACAGTTAAAGCAAAGCTTATTTTTTTGGTGGCATTCTATTGGTATTTTCATTGTAGTTCATATGGAATTTATTTCTGATGTTATCTTTTAGGCTTTGTAAGCAAGTACATAGCTAATGTGAAAATGTTGATGTCTCTCTAACCATGCAATACATGTTAAGAATTTCATAATGTATTTTATTGATACTTTATGTTCCTGTTAACTATACACTGTATGATATCATAAGAACCTCTTAACAAAACAGCAAGACTACTGAGATGTCAAGTATGTCCTACGAAAAAGATTAGGAAAGCAAAAGACATGTACTGTTAGTGTGAGTGATGTGTGTGTGTGTGTGTGTGTGTGTGTGTGTATTATGGTCTTATCACATGTGCAGACTGCCTTAGGTGTAATAATTGAAGTAATTTTTTTTATGTATATTTAGAGAGTGTTTATTGGTATTTTCATTGTGGTTCATGTAGGGTTTTTTTGTTTGTTTGTTTGTTTGTTTGTTTTTGTCCTTTTGAGACAAGGTTTCACTATGCAGTTCAGGTTGGCCTTGAGCTAACTTTGTAGTCCAGGCTATCCTTGAACTCACGGCAATCCAGCTGCCTCAGCCTCTCGAGTGCTGGTATTACAGGTGTTCACACCACGCCCAGCTGTTCCTATAGGAATTTATTTCTCATATTGTTTTTTAGACTTTGTACACCAAAAACCAGTTGATATTGAAAATGTTGATGCTTTTTTTATAAACAATAAATATTAAAAATTTAATACTTTATTTTTGTGGGTTTTTTTCCTGTTATGTACTCATTTATATAATAAAACTCATAAAATTAAAATTAATTATTTATCAATAGAAATATTCTAAAGAATAAACAGACCCATGTTTATGCACCTTGGTGACAAATTGACAACTACTAGGTGACTAAATGGTTTGTAGTATATGGATATTCTGGACAAAGAGATGATTCACATTCTAGACAGAACAGAATAAGTGTATGATTTCGTCATGTTACTCAGAACAGGCTGCTATTTAAAATGTGTTGTTTGACTGGGAATTTAATTTAGCTCAGCGGCACAGGCACCTGCCTGGCAAGCACAAGTTTGTGAGTTCGATCCCCTGACCAAAAAAAATAAAATAAAATAAAATAAAATATATTATTTATTTCTGGAGTTTTCCAGTTATTAGTTCTGGACTGCAATTAACCACTGAATGTGAAACCATGGGTAAGAGGGAGCTGCTGTATGTGCTAGGCAGTGATCATATTCTACTGCTAGTGTTCTCTTTAATCCTCATAAAAACCTTTAGAACTATTTTCAGTTTCTAGATGAGGAAATTAGTGAGCTATTTCCTAAAGACTTGCATAACTTTTACAGGTTGTAAAATAGGGTACAATATCAGATTTCTATGATCTCCAAAACCCAGGGCTCTTTTCAAATTATATTATGCTATTGAGTGAAAATTGGTTGAAGTTGAAACAACAGTACCAAAATGGTAGGAAAGCAGATTTAATTTCATCATAAGACTGGCTTTCCTATTATTAACAGACTACACCCCACCCTGTGGTCTACCTCTTGTGTTAGTGTCCATCCTCTTCTTGATTTTATTCATTTTTATTTCTTTATTATTTTTTTTTGTACCAGGGATCGAACTCGCGACCTCATACTTGCCGGGAAAGGGCTTGTGCCACTGCGCTGTATCCCTCACCCCTGGTTTTTTTTGTTTTTTTTTTCCGTACTAGGGATCAAACTCACAACCTCATGCTTGCCAGGCAGGCACTTATACTACTGAGCTAAATCCCTGTCCCTGTTTTTTTGAGACAGGGTCTCACTATGCAGTTCAGGGCGGCCTTGAACTCCCTTTGTAGCCCAGGCTGGTCTGGAACTCACAAGGGTCCCCCTGCCTCAGCTTCCTGAGTGCTGGGATTAAAGGCATGTGCCACCATGCCCAGTTTGTTTTGTTTTTTTTGAGACAGTCTCACTTTGTATTCCAGGCTAGCTTCAAACTCTAAATCCTCAAGTGTCAGCTTCGTGAGTTCTTGAATCACAAGCATATACAACCATGATATGTCCTCTTGATTTTGTTGCCTTAATTTCCTGTGGCCTATTGCCTTGGGGGAAAGTTAGTGGGTAATTTTTTTCCTTGAAATAAAGGATATAAAGGAAAGGCTGGCCTGCCTTTCTTTTCTTTTCTGTTTTTTAATTTTTTGGGTTTTTTTTTTTGTTTTGTTTTTTGTTTTTTATTTTTTTGAGACAGGGTCTCACTATGCAATTCAGGCTGGCCTTGAGGTCACTTTGTAACCCAGGCTGGTCTCAAACTGCCAGGATCCTCCTGCCTTAGCCTCCTGAGTGCTGGGTTTACAGGTGTGCAACACCATGCCTGGCCAGCCTGTCTTTCTGTCTTCTCCTTTTGTTTTTTCTTTTCTTCCCCTTTCCCTTTCCTTTCCCTCTCCCTTTCCCTTTTTCTTTCTCCTTTCCCTTTCTCCTTTTCTATCCCTTCTTTTCTTTCCTTCCCTTCCCTCCCTCTTTCTCCCTTTATTCCCTCCCTCCCTTCTCCCTCTCTGAACTCACTATGTAGCCCAGGCTAGCTTGAACTTGTGGCAATTCTCCTGCCTCAGTATCCCGAGCACTAGGATTGCAGGCATGCACCACCACAACAGCCAAAGACGGTTGTTAAAATAGCCTTATTTAGGTATACACTGTAAAATTCACCCACTGAAATTGTCAATTTCAATGATTTTTTTGTAAATATACAGGGCTATACAACTATTACTATACTTCAGTTTCTGAGTGTTTACACACACAAACGCATTCCACTGAGCCTGTTTGTGGTTTGTCACTGTTTGTCACTTTTAACTTTGGTCTCCTTCAGCTTCAGGAAACTACTGATCTGCTTTTTGTCTAAAATTTATCTTGCCCTAGGCATTTTACATAAATGGAATCAGAAAGTGTGTAGTCTCTTCTGCTTTCTTTGACTTAGTATAAAGTTTCCAAGGTTCTTCAAGTTGTACTGTGTATTTCTTTCTGTTGCTAAATAGTATTCCATTGTATGGATGTACTTTCCTTTTTCATTCATTTACTGGTGGGTGGACATTTGAATTTGTTTTCTGGTTTTGCCTATTGAAATGTTCCTGGAAATTACTGTGTATAAGTCTTTATGTAGACATATTTTTTTTATTTCTCTTGAGTAGAAGTTTAAGATTAAATTTATCATAGCATTAATTTATTGGTTGTTTTGATTACTGTGCTGGTGATCAAATCCAGGACCTCACAAAAGCAAGGCAAGTGCTCTGTCACACTCTCCAGCTCCTTATTTATTGATTGATTGATTGAGGCAGTGTCTCACCTATGTAGCTCAGGCTGGCCTGGAACTCACAGCAATCCTCCTGACTTAGCTTCCCAGTGCTGGGATTACAGGCATGTACTACTACCAACCTTTATGCTTTAAACATAGGGTTTATCTCCTTTTTTGCCTGCATGTGCCATGTAAGATAAGACATTGGGTTGTTTTGCCCCTCTCATTGTTTACCTTTTTCTTTCCGTTCTTCTTGCTCAGGGAGCATAATACCTGGGAACCAGAGAAGAACTTGGATTGCCCTGAACTAATTTCTGAGTTTATGAAAAAATATAAGAAGATGAAGGAGGGTGAAAATAATAAACCGAGGGAGAAGTCAGAAAGTAACAAGAGGAAATCCAATTTCTCAAACAGTGCTGATGATATCAAATCCAAGAAAAAGAGAGAGGTAAGCTTCCTTCTCTTTTCCCTAGAAGCGGCTCTGTTTCCACCTCCCACCCATAGAGGGTCTGTGTTTTATTTTACTTTACTTTATTTTATTTTATTTTATTTTTGGAACCGGGGGTCAAACTCACAACCTCGCACCTACCAGGCAGGTGCTTAGGCCACTGAGTTAAGTCCCCGGCCCTATTTTTTGAGACAAGGTCTCACTATGCAGTTCAGGCTGGCCTTGAACTCATTTCGTAGCCCAGGCTGGTGTGGAACTCACAACAATCCTCCTGCCTCAGCCTTCCAAGTGCTGGGATTAAAGGCGTGCACCACCGCCCAGTTTGAGGGTCTGTATTTTAGGTACTACTTTTGTGAGGATGGACCTGGAGGTAGGTAAGGGACAAAGGAGCATCCAAGGAGGGTGTGGAGGCGCCCCCTTCTGGTTGAGTGAGAAGTGTACATTGTGGTCGTTGAATTTGTATTTAAGTGGCAAAATTAAATCCATAAAACATTAAAACACTGTACCTCTTCCATAAATAATGTAGATAGTTGTTTTTTTGGGTTTTTTGGCATCGGGGATCAAACTCACAACCTCGTGCCTGCCAGGCAGGTGCTTAGGCCACTGAGCTAAATCGCCGGTCCTATTTTTTGAGACAGGGTCTCCCTCTGCAGTTCAGGCTGGCCTTGAACTCACTTTGTAGCCCAGGCTGGTCTTGAACTCACAAGGATCCTCTTGCCTCAGCCTCCCGAGTGCTGGAATGAAAGGCATTCGCCACCATGCCTGGCTTGTTAGTTGTTTTATTGAGGGATTATCTTTGGTGAATTATTTTAAAGGACAGAAATGAGTTTTGTTTTTTGCTTGTTTTGTTGGGTTTTTTGAGACAGGGCTCACTATGTTGTTCAGACTAGGCTTGAGCTGTGTAGTCCAAACTGGCCTTAAACTCACAGTGATCTTCCTGCTGAAGCCTCCTGAGTGCTGGGATTACAGGTGTGTGCTACCATGCCCAGCTGGAAACAAGTTTTGAAATGTTCACCCACTTTTTTTTCCTTTGTTGTAGTGATAACACTTATTTTCCATACTTTATGTATGTATTTTTTAAAGGAGGTTTAATTTGGCTCATGTATGTATGTATTTTTAATTGTGGTGAAATTCACATAATTTATAATTAACCATTTTATTTATTTATTTATTTATTTATTTTTTGAGGTACTGGGAATTGAATCCAACCAGGGCCTTCACACTGACTTTTTTTTTTTTTTTTTTTTGAGACAGGGTCTCACTATGCAGCCCAGGCTGGCCTTGAATTCACAGCATAGCCCAGACTGTCCACTTAAGTGGTCCTCTTGCCTCAGCTTCCTGAGTGCTAGGATTACAGGCACATACCACCATACCTGGCCAATCTTTTTTTTTTTTTTTTTTTTCTTCACTTTTAAAATTTGTTTATTTATTTATTTATTTTTTAAGATAGGCTCTCATTAAGGCTTGAATTTGTGATCTTCCTGCCTTAGCCACTCAGCATCCTAGGGTTACAGACATGCCCTATTATACCTGGCTAGAATTAGCCATTGTATTTTATTATCTTATATATATTTATTTTTTTTGGCGGCACCAGGGCTTGAACTCATGACCTCGCGCCTGCCAGACAGGTGCTTAAGTCACTGAGCCAAACTCCC